>CM067370.1:157667528-157819460 GCA_034401795.1 Chaetoderma sp. LZ-2023a | reverse complement strand
GCATAACAATATATATATATATATATATATATATATATATATATATATATATATATATATATATATATATATATATATATATATATATATATATATATATATATATATATATATATATATATATATATATATATATATATATATATATATATATATATATATATATATACGTGAGTACTCTTATTTAGTGTCTTTATCTGACATCCGATCTATCGATTCTAACTAGCACTGCCCAAAGTTCTGCTTCTTTGTACAATCACGCTAATAGAATTTCTTAAACGTCTCTACAGAAGACCACCCTGCACTTTGTCAACACCGGATTGTGATAGAAACGATGTAATCCAGCGGGCTAATGTGTCTGTAGAGACAGGTTTATGTGGTCTAATATAGCTGATAATGAGGTTGTCAGCATCTCCACGGAGATTAGCAGTACGATGTTTATATTCAACAAGATGTTTGACAACACACACATTCCCATCAACATAAGGCTGGAATTTCAAAACATTTAAATGTTTACCTGGTCTTGACATTTTCAATATCTCATCTATATAGAAGACGCATTCATTATTGTCATCAATTTTCAAATTGCTAAGTTTCAATGACTGAATTGTTTGGATACGCTGTCCAGATAGTAATGCTAATAGAGTGGTTAACTTGAGCGTCAAGCATTTAATTGTTAACTCGGTTGACAAATTCCATGACCTTAAACACGTTATCACTTTCCCAGCGTCCCACGTGTGGGCATATCTTGGCAAAGAGGGCCGTCGCCGATAAACGCCTTTCATAAATCTCTTCACCAACACGTACTCACCAAACGGAATTCTATCGCCTAAACGAATCACTGACGATAAAGCTGATTTCGCAGTAGAAATGACACTGTAACGGTTGCCTCACTGACAAAGTTTTAAAAGAAAATCCAAAGCTTGGCCTAAGCTGGGATGAAGCGGATCAATTTTTTGTTCACCACAGAATATCGCCCACTTATTAAAATAGGTTCCATATTGTTTGCAAGTTGCCCCGATCCAGGATGATAATAAAATATTTGTAGCGTCGACTGAAATGTCCTGATTTTTGCAGGATTCCCGGAAAAGCGACAAGCCAATAAATCCAGTTTTTGACACAATGGGTGTACTTGGCCCGGGTCGAGCGGAAGCGTCAGTAGATCCTTGTGATGCTGAATTAACCTAGGAGAGTCAACAAGCATATGCATTAGTGTAGGAAACCAAGTCTGTGTTGGCCAGTTTGGCACAATAATTAAACCAGTGCCCATATCATTTTTAACCTTTTGTAAAACAGTTGGTATTAGAGCAAATGGCGGGAATGCATAAAACAAAAATGTTGACCAATTAATTGAAAATGCATCAATTGCATAAGCCTTAGGATCTGGTTGCCACGCAACAAACGGTTTTAACTGATAGTTATCTTTTGTGGCAAAAAGATCAATATCCGGCTTAATTTTAAATTGTCCTATAATAGGCATGTAGATGCTTGGATTTAACATCCATTCTTTATGCAATTCGAAATTTCGACTTAATTTGTCTGCATTCACATTCAATACACCGGGTATGTGGGCTACACTGATCCAGATATTCCGTTGACTAGCCCATTCCCATATCTCCCTAGCAACATTATTGCACACTAATGAGCGTGATGTTCCCATTTCTCGGACATGAGCAACAGCTGACATATTATCAAGCATTAATCTGACATGTACATTAGCCAGATGAGAACACAGTGCTTTGATTGCTAAAATTCACCGAGAAGTTCTCTGTGATTTATACTGTAATTAGTTTCAGAGGCAGACCATAAACCTTGAGAACGTGAACAACATGTTCCCCAGCCTGAATTACTGGCGTCGGCCTCAATTATCATATCAGGCGAGCCATGCGAGATACGATTGTTAGTGCTTTCAGTGTGCTCTATCCACCAAGATATATCTTTCTTGGCAGAGTGTGAAAAGGTCATATGAGCCTCATAATTACCATTATTCTGCTTAAGTGCATTAATCTTTTCATTTTCTAATTGCCTATAGTACAATTGTCCCATCATAACACCTGGGAAGCTTGAGACCATTACGCCCAACATTTCGCAAACCTCTCTGATAGAAACCGATTGTTTTTCCCGCGCTTTGACAAAAATTGCCTTTGATTGCCTGGCTTTATCCGATGTTAAACTTATTGTCATGTTGACAGAATCCAAAACAAAGCCCAAATAAGTCAAACTCTGATGGTTTAAACACAGATTTATCAGGGTGTATAACAAAACCCATCTCTTCAAGCAAAGTTTCCGTATTTATGACATTTTCCATGCAATCTTTGTAAGTACTTCCTTGAAGATAAAAATCATCAATATAAGCCACCGATTGATAACCCATCTTTCGTAACAATGAAAATACAGGTTTCAACAATTTTGTAAATATACGGGGTGCACTACCCAACCCTTGAGGTATTGAAGCAAAACAATAGAGATTTCCTTGAAAATTGAATTTCAAATATATCTTATGACTCTCATCAATAGGTATACTATAATAAGCATCCTTTAAATCAATGGAAGCCATATAGGCACGTGGCATCATCATTTTCATAACACTCAGTAATGAGTCCATTTTAAAATGCCGATATTTTATAAATTTGTTACGGCTTTTTAAATTTAGGATCATACGATAAGATTTGCCATCCATTTTGGGTCTCGCAAAAATGTTAGATATGAATTGACCAGCATCATGGCAACTATGCTCAATTACACCTTTGATAAGCAAATTGTCAATTTCATTAATAACACGCAGCACTTCATCTGTGCTAAACTGAATTTAAGTAGGTGTATACTATTGACACAGGTCTGCCATAAATTCAAGTTGGTATCCTTGAACAATTTGTAAGATTTCTTTGTCATTGGTTAATTTTTCCCAGACAGAATGAAATTGTCTTAAATTACCACCTCTAAAATTAGACATCTTTGTCACAGCATTGTTTGTAAGTTGTGTGACAATGTTAATTTCATTTACAATTTGTAAATTGCTCACCTGCTGAGACGTGACATCTATTGCATCGGTTTTCCTCTGTGCGACTGGAGTTTCCCTCTTTGGTAATTCGGAAATTTGTCTCTGAAAAGATGTGAAGTTTTTTGGACCACTTGTTGGTTTCCAGTTTTTTGTAAAACCTCTAAAGCTTGCATCCTTCGCAACAGTGTCCGCTTGTTTGGCTTCTTTAAGCGATTTGTGGAGTTCATCTCCAAAAAGATATTTAGTTAATGGTGTGTTAGCAGAACACAATGATGCATATTCCCTCTTTAAAATAGGATGCACTTGATCTCGTCGCCTCATTGACAACTCATAGTTGGCATGACCCAAAAAAGCTACTGCGTCAGTTGCCTTTGTTAAAGCACTGCCGTAAATGACTTTGTCAAAATTTGACAATTTTGTGAGTTGATCAGCAATCTCTGCTATTGTCACAGATGCCTTACTCACACTCTGTTGCACGTTGCAAATTCTCAAATCCTTAGATTTCAAATGGTGTGGCAGATTACGCCACAATTCAGGGCCCATTAACTGGACAGTTAAGTTTGGCTTTAGTTTTTACATTTTCAATGCTTAGGCCTTTCCTAAAGCGGCTATTTACTATTAACGCCAATTTCGCATTAATCTCTGGACCAGTGATTTCAGCATCGTCCAGTTCTGATGCAATGCTTACAAGCACTTCATCATCTTCATCATTCGTAATGACATCATTGGAGCCCGATGGTGTCATCGGTTACACCACATGCTATCAAGGAAGCCATTGCATTGCGCACATCTTCCTCCCTCTCCCCCTCCCCCCTCACATTCAGAGTCTGAATATTCATATTTCCATTTCCTGCTAGAGGGGGCTGGAGAGGAAACGCTTGTACCGCTGTCGGTTTTTCTGTCGTGTTCAGCTAGGTATCTGCTTATGTTGAGCCAAGCTGAACTCATGTTCTTCATAGACTCTGATTACGACATCATTGAGTCTGCCAGACGGCTCAGACTGGAGTCCAGTCTATGCAGTGAGTCAATGCTTTTGTCTTATTTGGAGACATTTGTCTCTGATGTTAACTCACCAAGCAACATCTTCACTTCACTGTCATCATCTAATTCCAGGATACTATCCATTGGTACTTAAATCCACTCGAAAATAACAAAATATAACTAGCACGAGTCACAAACTTTAAAAACTATTTTGAAAACTCACTAAACTAATAACTCAGCACAATGTTACAATCAACTAAAACTGTCCGAATAAAACTGTATTAAAAGCAACTAAGCACACTGCTTAGCTACACCAATTAAGTAAACACAACACCGCACTAATCAAAACACGACTGCATAGGAGAACGGTCATCTGATACACTGCTGGAGTAAGCTAGCTGATGCTATCTCGTGGGATTCCGGAGTAGATGATTTATGATGAGGTAGAATAAGTACAATGCACGAATAGCTAAAGTTCCACCACAATTTATATTACATGCAAACTCTCTAGCGTAAAGCTTGATTTAGTTTGGTTGTTTTTCCGAAACGCCCACCGAAGCGAGCGCTTCCAGATAATACAGTAATATGAAAACAATATTTGTTACAGGATACTCTTACAGTAGCCTAGATAAAATGACTTAACAAGGTGTACCTGCTACTACTAGGTATACTAGACATGCGTAAATACGCCAGGATATCCCATACATCAATTCACTGAAAACCACCCCTTTCCCAACTATGCTTAACCCCATTCTGTATTTGAAGCTGGATGCCGGAGGATAGGTGAGTGGGATAAGCTTTCAAAGATAAGCCTCACCAAGTTGTAATACCTCGAGCATCTAGCCACCAGCATTATCCTGTAATCATAGGCAAGCAATGCATTTCCTATCATGACACCATAATGCCGATGCTAATAAATCAGAATACCCTCTGTATAGAATAAAGTAATAATACAATTATTTTCTTTTCCGCAGGATGGCTGAAGACAGAAGATTCCACATCATCAGACGAAGCAGACACACTCAGAAGAACAGCAGATTAACAGTAGCTGGAAGAAGACAGATGCACTCAGAAGACGGATCGAAGATAATATCGGAAGATGGTGGACAGTCGGAAGAATGGCAAGTTCCATATAATTGGAAGACGGCATACACAGTCAAGAAGAACTGTAGATATATCTCAGAAGATGACACACATTCAGAGGAATTGCAGATATCAATACTTGGAAGATGTCTGGCACAGTCAGAAGCAGCGGAGCACTGGTGAACACTGTGTAATAATAATGAAAGCTGAAGAAACAAGAATAGTCCACTTATTCTTCCAGGTCGAGAGTCCGTACATGAGTTTCAATCGCATGTTGAAACTGTGTCATCCTAAAGAATTGCGCCTCACTTATGAGATCTGCCAGAATGACCAGATCCCGTCCGAGTGAGGTTAATAGGAATTCCTCATGGTGATAGAAGTTCAACAGGACATGAAAATGATGATTATCCCACGTGAAACAATACAGACCCTGCTTCCGTGGGACGATTGGGACATTGCGCTCCTTGGCAAGGCAGCCAAGGAGTGTCCGGAAAATGGAGCAGATCACCACGATTAATATAATAAATCTGTCCGAATACATCTAATTTAAGAACGTCCATCTGGCACTGCTCTATAAGGGACACCATCTCTCGATCAGATTTAGGAGCCATTTTCATAGGTGGCAGGCAACCTTCCAT
Source organism: Chaetoderma sp. LZ-2023a (assembly GCA_034401795.1). Classification (NCBI taxonomy): domain Eukaryota; kingdom Metazoa; phylum Mollusca; class Caudofoveata; order Chaetodermatida; family Chaetodermatidae; genus Chaetoderma; species Chaetoderma sp. LZ-2023a. Next base: position 157,813,757 of record CM067370.1, on the reverse strand, counting down.
TGCCAGAGAAGTCGCTGGACATGCGACGATGCTATCCGCCGAACAATCATCATCGGAGAGCTGGGCGAGAAGAGACTGCTTTTCCCAACAGGAGATCAATGGCTCTGGAAAGGGGTCCTCAGAAAGCTGCACATTGATAACAGTTCGTCCAAGATCTTCTAGCACACCAAACTCGAAAGAGTCGCTTCTGCTTCTTGCGCTTTGGCTCCAAAGACTTCCTGTCAGCGACATCTGCGATGGTGGGACACGAATTCGGCTTTACCTTATGTTGGATGCGTGAAAACAGATTGTCCCGTTCTCGTTCGAATGCGGTCTGAGCATCGGCACTCATCTGCCCCACAGTTTTATGTATACACATGTGCAAAAGTTAAGCACCACCCTATTTTTACGCACATGCGAGGGTATATTCATGTGCTATGAAGAAAGCAATAGCATAAACATTTATGTACCCATCCATCTTAGTGCAAGAGGTAATAATGCAACTAGAGGAATGCTGATTATGATGGTGGGGAAACACTGTATGTTTTTGTTTGAACTTGAAAACGAGGCCTGAATATGGTTACGTTGACACAACTGACAACTATTGCCCTACAGTTGACACACGTGGCTAGATTGTCATTAATGGTGTCTGAAAACGAAGTTTAACATCTGTGCACGAGTTTGAGACTGTCATTATTAATACCGGGTATATCCACCTTGTGCCTGGATGACGGCCTGGACACGACGTCTCATGCTGGTCACCAACCGACTGATACGCCATTGTGGTATTCGTTGCCATTCAAGATGGAGTGCGTCTGTTAATTCCTGTAGGTTCTGCACAGGAGGATCCCTCCTTCTCACCATGTTTCCCAGAATGTCCCAGATATGCTCAATAGGGTTCATGTCAGGGCTCCTTGCTGGCCATGGTAGGGTTTCGATGGCATTCTGGCGGAGGTATTCATGCACAGCTCTAGCACGATGTGGTCGGGCGTTGTCATCCATGAATATAGGGTGGGTTCCAGGTGCATGATTTACAAAATGAGGGACCACAACTCTATCCAGTATGGAATCTTGGTATCTTTGTCCATTTAGTGTTCCAGGTACAGTCAACAGATCCAGCTTACAATCAAACGAGATGCACCCCCATATCATAACGGAACCTCCACCAAATGGAACTTCTTCCATGATGTTACGTTGGTCGTACGCCGTGCGTCTGGACCTCCATACACGAGTTCGACCATCTGTGGCATGAAGCAGGAACCGACTTTCATCGGACCAGTGTACCCGTCTCCAGGATCTCATGTTCCAGTGTCTTCTTTCGTTGCACCACCTCAGACGCTCCTCTTTGTGGTGTGCAGTGAGGAGAGGACGTCTGACAGGTCTCCTAGCTTTCATGCCAGCAGCATACAGTCTCCTTTTGACGGTAGACATTGACACTCTATTGCGCGTTTCCCATTGCTGGCTGAGCACTCTGCTGTTGGTGAATGGAGATCTCCTAACAAGGCGCACTAGGGCTCGATCATCACGGGCAGTAGTCTTCTTCGGTCTTCCAGATCTAGGCCTGTCCTTCAACTCGTTAGTTTGCCCATGTTTTGCAATCAAAGGACTGATTACAGTATGGTTAATGTTCAGCTGTCTGCCAATCTCTCTGCATGACATACCAGTGGTATGCATGCCTATGATTTGCCATTTCACACGATCACTTAACCTTCGTCTTGCCATAGTGGTTCACAATCAAGAGCTAATTCTCTCTGTACAAATAAACCACGGTCATGAACACAAAATTCCTAATCTTGTCGCCTAAATCTGTATGTAATGTTCTACACCTCAAACTGGACTTTTACATAACTGAACACGTGTGCTGTTTCCCGCCACGCACGGACATCAAGCGGCGTGAAGTCATGCATGCATGTGCATTTCGTACTTGGAATTATGTCAGCTAACGCGGGGACAAAAAGTATGGCAGCCTAGTTGTACCATCATGTTTCTACGTTCTATTGTTTTTGCTGGTGCTTATCTTTTGCACAGGTGTATATGAACGTCAGCTCGACAGTATGGCCTTCCGGCGCAATGGTGCACATCCTCTTGTGGCCTGTCTTCCGCGAGAAGAGTTTCTTGCAGCAATTACATCGGTACGCGAAGTTACTATGTTGTCCCGTCATGTGCTGCAATGCAGAATCAAAGCGATGAAAGGTTACGTCCATGCAGATCATACATAGGTACATCACCTCCTGCCAAGACAATAACAGCGACTCATTAGTAACCAATAATAAACTCATTAAACCTCTTCATTTGTTTTGCATGACTTCTTTGTCATTGTCTCTCTCCAGCGTCATGTGCACCCTGTCCTCCTTTGTATTGTCATACATATATTCCAACCGCCTCCTCCCCATCACATCAGATTCTGTAGACATATTCGCAACATGCTCAGAATCAGGCAATCCCATTTTGGTTTCTCTGACCTAGGCCTTTAACCGATCATGATGTACAACTTGAGTTGATACTTCAGTTTGCCCTGTATTCTATATATCACATCATTTAATCTATTCATGACCACGTATGGTCAAGTCCAAAGTCGTGACAACTTCGGACATATCCCTTTCCTTACATGGATTATACAGCCACACCAGATCACCTTCTTTGTAACAGAACTGGGTTACATTTCGATCATAGATTATCTTTTGCACAGCACTAGATGCCTTGATATGGGTCCTATCAAACTCATGGATGTCCTCCATTCGCTTATGAAGGTCATATGCATAGTCACCATTCCTATCAAAGTCATTTGGTTGTCCCAAAAGTATATCGATCGGTAGTGCTATTTCACGACCTAGCGTCATAGAACAAGGTCATTGATTGTCCGGTGGTTTCATGTACCACTGAATGATATGCCATCATTAAGAATGGTATAGATTTATCCCAATCACGTTGGTGTGTATCCACATATACAGACAGCATGGTTTCAATCATCTGATTTAGCCTTTCAACCATACCATCTGACTGTGGATGCAATGGTGCCGTCCTAGTCTTACTAATGCCTAAGGCCTTACACCTTTGAGAACACTTCTGACTCAACGTTTCTTCCCTGGTCGGAATGCACCTCCATAGGTACGCCAAAAACTGTCACAACGTGCTTCAGCAGCACTTCAACAATGGTTATTGCCTTTTGGGTACGAATCGAGATAATTTCCACCCATTTTGTGAAGTAATCACCAACCACGAGTAGATAGCGATTCCCTTGCTCTGATAAGGGCAATGGGCCCATTATGTCCAGAGCGATTCTTCCATAGGGGCTCCAACATTATACTGCTGCATCTTAGCTCGCGGCTTTTTAATTGGTTGTTTCCTCGAAGCACAAACATCACAGACATGACACCAATGATCAACATCTTTCCTAAAGCCGCACCAATAAAATCTGGCTCTCAACTTAGCTAGCATCTACCTAGGTGGCCAGCTGTCACTGCATTGTGTAACTGCCCCAAGGCAGCATTACGTAGTTCCATTGGCAATAGCAATTGCCAAACTACTTTGTCACCCCTATACGTTTCCAAACGTCTATACAGAACACCGTCTCTTAAAACAAGAGAATCCCACTGGGCCCACTATTGCTTTACCGCAATATTACTACTGGCAATATCTGCCCAGTCATGTCGTTTCTCGTGTTCCTTCCATCCCAGGACACAACCCAGTGTTCTATCCAAACTTTGTTTGCTCTTCATCTCCTGTGAGGACAAATCCAAAATATCTGTCAGTTGCTCATATTCCCGGTTTGCGACAGAGGCCAGCTCTGTTAATCTGCAAACCCCTTCACCTATTCTAAAGGGTCTCGTTATGGGTCCCCCCAATTCAATGAGGACTGCATAACTACATCTCTACAAGAGGACTTATTCACTGCCTCTTTCATTTCAGTCGACTGACTTTCTTGATGGCCATTTAACCTTTCATGACTTTCCTGTCGCTCACAATGCTTACAGTGACTATCACAACATGGCCTTCTACTTAGACTATCCGCATTATCATGTGACACGCCACGCCTGTGTTCAATCTTAAAATCATAGGTGCCTAGCTGTTCGAGCAATCTGGCAACTTGGCCTGGATTCTTGAAGTTGATCAACCACCTCAGCGCTTCATGATAAGTTCTTATTAAGAACTCTCTTCCAAACAAATAATGATGGACATTTTTCAATGCAGCTACAACTGCCAACAACTCACGTCTAGTGACACAGTACTGTCTTTCAGTTTTTGACAATGATCTACTATAATATCCTCTGACTCGCTCCATACTTTCTTGCACCTGGGAGAGTACCGCACCCACCCCAAACCCACTTGCATCAGTGTCGAGTATAAACTTATCAGTTCTTGTTGGATATGCAAGAATTGGTACAGAAACTAATTTCTGTTTCATCGTCTGAAATGCTTCCTCACATTGCTCAGTCCAAAACATGGCCTCGAATCCTCAGTTAAACTGGTGTAGCGGCTTTGCTATGGCAGCAAAATGCTCAACATATCGGCGATAGTAAGAACACATTCCAACCCATTGTCTTATAGTAGTTACATTATATGGTCTCGGTCATTCTTTAATAGCCTTACATTTTTCTGGATCTGTAGCTACACCTTCATTGCTGACAATGCGACCCAGAAATGCTACTTGTCTCTCGAAGAGATGACACTTCTTTGGACTCAACCTCAGACCCGCTGTTTGCAACCTCATGAACACTTTTTCCAATTTGTCTAACTCCTCCGTAAATGTTTTTCTATGAATGATGATGTCATCCAAGTACACTAAGCAGCATGTTTCCCAGGACAATCCCATCAATACCTTCTCCATTAACCTTTCAAATTTTGCAGGGCCAAACGCCATGACAACAAACTGCCACAGGCATCAATTCCCTGTTGCAAAGGCAGATTTAGGGCTTCCTTCCTCTGCTACTGGGACTTGCCAATAACCAGACTTCAGATCAAGTATGGGAAACCAACATGGCCCTGCTAGCGCCTCAATAGAGTCATCTATCTGCGGTAAAGGGTAGGAATCCTTCAGACAAACTTCAGTAAGGCGACGATAGTCAATGCAAAATCTTGTAGTCTGATCTTTCTTTTAACCAACACAATATGCGCTTCCCAAGGACTAATAGAAGGCTCTATTACTCCTTTTTCCAACATATCAGTGACCTCTTTTTTTCTGCGAGTTCACGTTGGCTTAATGTCAGCCTTCTTGGATGTTGCCTGATTGGTCTAGCATCACCTGTATTGATATGGTGTTCTACCAAATGGGTTCTTCCTGGTTTCTCTCCAGGCTTTACAAATATATCAGCATACTCAATGATCAGTTTCTTGACTTTTATATGGTCAGCTTCACTGACGATCATCACTAATCTCTGCGAGGATCAGTCTAACCCACTCATCATGACTGGCGTCATTAATCTTGGTGGAAGCTTCACTAGTTTCACTCAAATTATTTTGACATGCGACATCTCTGACTATATGGTCGTTTTTCAGGGGCCATATCTCATGGACTGGTTCATATTAGCCAACTATGGTATGCTTATATAATGTGAGTGGTTTCTCTCCAGGGTTCATAGCCCTGATTGGAATATTATCATGCGTCATATTCACTACACACCTAGCCATACATAGCTGATTTTGCTCACCAAGTTTATCTAATGGAGTTAGAATTCCACATTTCATTGCAACAATTACATCAGTTTCTACACGTTTAACTCTCAACATAAGCTCATTATGAGCTTGAACAACCACTGTCTCTTGAACAGCAATTCGACAACATGTGGGTCGCATTTCTATCCCATGCTGATATCATTGAACAGAATCATTGCCAATCATTAATGGTCGCTGACCAAGTAATACATTACAATCATTGTTAATTAGGCAATCCATCCCAAGAATTCCCCTCATTTTCAATATCAACTTTCCAAATCTCCTGCTTGAATGTTCGATGACCCAATTTCAATTGCGCAATACCCTAACTCTGTAAAGGGGACACAGTTACCAAGATTTGGTATCATCCTTATTCGAACTACAGGTTGGTAACTAGTGTTTCAAAATGTCTGCACGAATAATAGTTACTGTAGCTCCAGTGTCCACCAAAAACTTAATTGGTCTATTCTGGACTTCTGCAGCTACAAATAACACTTCTTTGCTAGCAACGGCACTACCTAGCCTTATGAACTTTCGATCATTCTGGAGCCTGGTATCAACTATTGTCGAACTATGGCTCTCTAGTTCGACATTGGTTCGTTTCCCTCGAACCAAGTCTTGGTAAGTAAAGGGCATTTATTACGATAATGGGTAGTCTCCCCACAATGCCAGCATCCACTACATGGTGTATCTTTATTACGAGACTCACCATTATAACCACTAGCATATCGTCCATTGTTACAAGTCAGCCTCCCATGTGGATTTCGATAACCAACAGGATGTCTACTACTGCTCATACTATTTTGACCTTTATCAGAAGACTGATAGGGCTACTCCAGAATCACCAATTAATCCAGCTATTTGTTTCTGCTGAGCCTTTTGATTCTTTACCAGTTGTTGCGTCAGGTCAGCCTGACCGTCACACATCTCTTGACATAATTTTACTATTGGATCGTCATTCCTAATACCTGTACTAGCGGAATTAGACAGGCGAACTGAATGACCATGATCTTGATTACCATAATCATTACGTATGTCAGCATTGATATTTTCAAAATTTCGGACAGGGCGCCCGCTGTGTCTATCAGCTAATCTATGTGCTTCCAATCGGATTGCTATAATTTCTGCATCCCCAATACTGTTAGTTTGGGCCTCTCTTAATCGCAGACGCATGTCCGCATCTGGTAATGCATCAATAAAATAATCCGGCGCCAGGAATTTATTAATCCAGAATCCGCACCTGTATTTGTTTCAACTCTTCTAGTCTTTTTTCTTACTGGACTGTGATAATTCAGGCAATGCTTCATTCCTACCACGCATACGTGTCTGCAACTGAGCTTGGAATATTTCAGCCTTATTAGCTGACCCAAACCGATTTCCCAGTGCCCTAACCAAACATTGATAATCCCTAAGTTGGTATGTATCAAGTTTACCGAGTATGGCTCTAGCAGTTCCAGAGAGCCTCCCAGCTAAAATTAACCCTTTGGTGACCGGTGACCATTTATGGATTTCAGAAATTATTTCAAACTGATTGAAATAATCTTCCCATTCATCATTTCTATCATATGGAGGTGGACATGCTACGTGTGTGTTTATCTGGCTTGGACCATTATGATCAGATGAATGTGTATAGTCTGTCTGGAACTGGCTATGACTTTCTCTCTGAAAATAGTGGTCATTATTGCTTGTCTCATTGTGGCCAGAGTATCCAGGCACAACATTACACTCACCACCCTCACCATACAACGCATATCTTTCACTCATTGGATTCTCATTACATGGATAATATTTCTCATGCTGCTCGCCAACCATAGGCCCTGGATCACTCCAACTTCGATTGGAATTAAATGGATCATTACTCGACCCCTCCTCATCCCACTGTTACTCTGATTGTTATTGCTCATATTTGGGTCATGGTGACATGTCAAATCTGGCCTAACATGTCTAGATGCATTTGATATCTGACAATGCATTTGTTTCAACTTTGATTCTGTGTTCTCATTCAGTTTCACAATCTCACTCCTAAACACACCAAACATGCTTCTCATTTGTTCATTCATTTGCTCACTCAAGCTGTCTAGCACTGCAATACTAGTGCCATTAGATTGAGTGTCATTGACACTTGTTATTATGACATTCCCATTGTTCAGTTCATGACTGGTCTGTGCGTGCATTTCATCCGCCGTCCTACTACTACTAGCAGGTGTGTTCAACAACTTTTATTGGTTACAATGGTCACATGTGCTCTTATTCTGAGCACATATAGGACTATATGGTTCTGTGTCATTGTCATCATGCAATGACACCTCATGTGGGCGAAACGATATGACATCCATATCCTCCGACTCCATTAAACAAAACCAACTTATATTATTATCTGGCAATGCAGCAAGGCAAATGAGAGTGAGTTCACAGCACAATGTGATCGACTACGTAACACTACTTATTCAATCAAAGACGTAGCAGAACTTTATCCGTACTACTGCCACGAAAATGTAACAGGCCACCACTCGTGGTGAGGACTAGGGATATAACGATAACAACAACAGAGGCGACAACCTCAATAAGACAGGCCAATGATGGCTTACAGTGCCCCCATGACACTAATAATAGTATTGTGACAACAGTAGTAACTTCCCGAGAAGCTCTATGGCCAATATCCCTTCTAATCACCAAGGCGTATCCAGTTAACAACCAAAGTTGGGTTCGTGTGCTGTGCTCACTGCTCAAATCCTTCGGCTGATGGGTTTGAATAAACAAGAAAAGGTAACTTTATTTACAACTATAAACGGGCTAGTAAAACAGCATATGGCAGATGCTCAGATGTCACGGTACAATAGAGTAAGTTGACGAATTGTATATCATGTAGCTTGCCCTATCTCGGCAATAGGCCTAACTCATGGGACACCTCTTGACGGTCTACACCATAAAGGGACATAACCCCTTATGTTACACCACGGTAGACAGACATAAACAAATATGACGTAAATAGTAAACAGTACTACGGCGCACTGTTGCTGGTTTACCAATAGCAGTTATGTATTAATAACATGCTATTCATATATCCCCAACGATTGTAGACAACTATGGTGGAACTATCGTGGACCATCTATGGTGGAACTGGACCATCTATGGTGGACCATGGTGGACCGACTGATTAACAAAGTGGTCAACTAACGTAATAACTATTATCGGTATCCCGGCAGTGCAATATCACATTAGTTACGCACGCTCGACAATGTCAATCAATCGGGACACCTCTGTTCAATGACAGGTCTATAAGGTTATGGTGGGTCTGTGGTGGGCATAGAAACTGTGGTGAAATTATGGTGGGAACGATATGATTATGACGAGTAGATGATACCGTAAATAACAAACTGAAGACTCCTATGTAAAAATAGGCCCAGACCACAGTTTAGTCCGTAAGCAATCGTACTGTTTCCACTACTATCATCTGTTGCGCCATAATAAGTACAATACACGACTAGCTAAAGTTCCACCACAATTTATGTTACATGCAAACCCGCTAGCGTAAAGCTTGATCTAGTTTGGTTGGCTTTCCGAAACGCCCACCCCGATTTAAAGCAAAAGGGACTATTTATAGTAAAATCTTCTCATTGTTACATCACGCATTCCATCTCGAGTCGCATTATGACGTGCTTCAGCTCACGCTGAAGTGTGCCAGAATTCTGACACGTATCACGTAGCACCATTATCCTTCCCAGAATACAGTGCACTAATTATTCAAAATGGATGCGCCCACAATTTGTGCAACGATAGGAACCTCTAATGAAGAATTGACCTATCTAAACCTGTAAATAAACCCCAACGATCAGGACAGGATGGATAAGTGTTGTAGGTAACAGCCGCTATCTGGCAAACAGGTAATAACATACTAATGTTGACAGAAACTGGTAAGACCATGGTATAATATGTAATGAAATCACCTGTCTCCATGACATAACAACACATGTAGGCATGTCTTGAAATGTCATATAGGGCAGATCGTCTCACTACCCCCTCCTTAATACCAAGTTTGGCCTGTAGGGTTGTCCTCAAACTCTTCAGGCATTAAAGGAAACATTTATCATGGGTATCATCATAACAATCCATAAATAACAACTAACTATAACATGTGGCCTTTCACATAGAAATCAATACAGCTGCAATATAACAAGATTAGTACTCATGATTCCTATGTGGATGTCAACTTACGCATATAGATATATTGAGTGTGATGCATGGATGGCATGCATCACACTCAATATATCTATATGCGTAAGTTGACATCCACATAGGAATCAATATATGTAACAATATTAATACTCAATAATTCATACATCACAATCATTATAATAAATTAACCATCAGAATCCCACAATCTAACATTGTACCAGATGACGATGATGGTGATGATGATGATTATATTGATAGATTGATGACGACGATGATGATGATGATGATGATGATGATTGATAGATTTAGGACAATGATGATGATGATTATGAACAATATCAGGATCCAGTAAATCCTACCCAACAACCACTTTGGTGAACTGTCATAGTCACAATATAACAATATGAATATTCCACAATTCATATAACAAGTACTATCATAAATTGACCATCACATTTCTTATGACAATACTACTTAGCATTCAATAATAGGAAGCGACCAGTTCCAGATAATTTGTAGTAATATGATAATAATATCTGTTACAGGATACTCTTACAGTAGCCTAGATAAAATGACTTAACAAGGCGTACCTGCTACTACTAGGTATACTAGACATGCGTAAATGCGCCAGGATACACCATACATCAATTTACTGAAAACCACCAATTTCCCAACTACGCTTAACCACATTCCGTATTTGAAGCTCGATGCTGGAGGATAGGTGAGGGGGATAAGCTTTCATAGTTAATTCTCACCAAGGTGTATTACGTCAAGCATTATCCTGTAATCATAAGCAAGCAATGTATTTCCTATCATGACACCATAATGCGGATGCTAACAAACCAGAGTACCCTCTGTATACAATATTTAATAAATATTTTTTCCACAGGATGGCTGAAGACAGAAGATTCGACATCATCAGACGAAGCAGACATACTCAGAAGAACAGCAGATTAATGGTAGCAGGAAGAAGACAGATGCACTCGAAAGACGGATCGAAAATAACATCGGAAGATGGCGGACACAGTCAGAAGAACTGCAAGTTCCATATAATTGGAAGACGACATATACAGTCAGAAGAACTGCAGATATTTCTCAGAAGATGACACACAGTCAGACGAACTGTAGATATACATACTCGGAAGATGTCCGGCACAGTCAGAAGCAGCAGAACACTGGTGAACACTGTAATAATGAATAATTGATAATAATGAAAGCTGAAGCTGAAGAAATGAGAACCGTCCAATTATTCTTCCAGGTTGAGAGTCCGTACATGAGTTTCAATCACCTGTTGAAACTGTGGCATCCTGAAGAATCGTGCCTCACTTATGAGATCTGCCAGAATGACCGGATCCCGTCCGAGTGAGTTTAATAGGAATTCCTCATGGCGATAGAAGTTCAACAGGACATGAAAATGGTGATTATCCCATGCGAAACAATACAGACCCTGCTTCCGTGGGATGATTGGGGCATCGCACTCCTTGGCAAGGCAGCCAAGGCGAGTGTCCAGAAAATGGAGCAGATCACCATGATTAATATAATAAATCTGTCCAGATACATCTAATTTGAGAGCATCCGTCAGGCACTATAATGGACACCATCTCTCGATCAGATTTAGGAACCATCTTCGGAGTTGACGGGCAGCTGTCCATTGTTGGAGAAGTCGCTGGACATGCGACAATGCTATCCGCCGAACAATCATCATCGGAGAGCTTGGCGAGAAGAGACTGCTTTTTGTCACCGTCGCTCCTGACACTGCGGCCATGGATACCGCTGCTAACAATGACAGAAACACCAACAGTAAGAGCTATGACCAGTCATGGCGATGTAGCTGTTGTCAAAGACACAGAACCACCATCATCACAATTTCAACCAGCAGCACAGCCAAAAGAACACACACAATTGAACACACCAACACCCCTGCAAGAATCATTATCAGCCCAAACACTGCCACTGCCACCACCACCACCTGCACCACCTCCACTATCACCACCACCAATCACTGCAACAAGGAAAACTAAACTGCGTCATCGAAAATCTCCACGCTGTTGACAGATCAGATTTTGACGTACTCAAACAACCGCCCCCCACCCCCCCCCCCCCTCCGCGATAATGATATGGATAACTCATATAACAAATTTGGTTGAATTTTAATGAGATTTTGGACGACATATCGCAAAGAACGAGTAAACTGTTGATCATGGCCCAGGCCCTAGGATACACATTCCCAACAATGAGAGGGCAAATTTGTTATACGAGCTATCTTCCTCTAGTCCTTGCTTTCACCGTCTCACTGGGAGATCCATAAGTAGCGCTGCCATTTTCTCCCGTAGCTGACCATTTGACCGTGAACAACATAGACATGCAGATATTCACACTTTCAGCGGTATCATTTGTTTCCCGCCGTACGGAGCCAAATATAAATGTTCTCATGTGATCTGCCGTCATATGGGAAACTTACATAACAAATTTGTTTGAATTCCACCAAATGGTTCTGACAGACAATCGGAAAGACAGACAGCAAGACGGACAGACAAACAGGCAGACAATTAGACAGACAGACACACAGGCAGACAGGCAGATGGTATACCTCATAGGTGCTTAGCTGCAGATCGTAGCTCAATAAACCGCAATGTCCTTAGTCAGGTAGTCAAAGCATATTCGGGGAAATATCCAAAACCTACTCAATTTGGCTAAAATCTTAACACAATGAAGGAAGTTGCCATATAGGAGGATTAGCTGATTTTTGCCATATTCCAGATAAAAGAATCCGGATCAGGATAAATACTGGATCTGTGGATATCTCGGAAACTAATGGTTCGATTTGACTCAAACTTTAACACAGAAAAAGGCGTGACCATACACTAGGATGGCAGTACCTTGGGCGTGATGCAAGAAAATCCGTAAAATCTTGAAAATAAACAAATCTGGAACCCGCAGCTAGTGAGATTATTTCGAGCTTATTCCAACATATGGGGAATAACTATCAGCCACACCCAACGTCAACGCAATACAACCACGATCAAAACACTAGGATGATGAGGAAGACTGTTAAAAGATAAAAAGCGCTAACAAGAACATGGGGGTGAGTGATGGTGGTGGTGGATGATGGGGATGCTGCTGCTGATGATACATGGTAGTGGTGGTGGTTTTGTGGACGATGGTAGCAAAAACAACAGTGACGATGATGATGATGATGATGATGATGATGATGATGATGATGATGAACAGGAAAAGGGCGCTCTGTAAGCAAGGATTGATTTCGACACCCTAACGTCTTTCGAACGCGTGAATATGTCTCTGTCACCATCGTCATCGTTGTGCTTGCGGTCATGGTCGCCATGGTGGTACCAATGTAGTACTAGCAGCAGAAGCAGCGGCAGCAGCAGCAGCAGTAGTAGTAGTAGTAGTAGTAGTAGTAGTAGTAGTAGTAGTAGTAGTAGTAGTAGTAGTAGTAGTAGAGGTAGTAGAGGTGGTGGTGGTTGTAGTAGTAGTGGTAGTGGCACTGTCGGGGTGGGTCAGGTGGTAGGCAGTAGGGGTCTTGTTGCTGTTATTGTTGTTGTTGGTGGTGGTGGTGGTTGTTGTGGTGATGTTGATAGTGTTAGTGTAGCGATATTGGTAGTGTTAGTGGTACTGTTACAGATAGCACACACCAACACCAAACCAACTCATTTTGCATTTTACCAAAATCGCCCCTTGCCAATTATAATGTATGTGTACATATTACCCTGATCTCCCCTACATTACCGTGAATTCTCATCAGTGGCCTTGTGTAAAGACCTGAAATCAAGCATCCTATCGCTGTGCTACCAGACATACACACATTTACAGGCAGTATTTCCTGGACTATGTCATTCGCTTTGATATGTAAATAAACTAATTGGATTGAATTGAGTTGATCTACACATAGATCAATGACGTCAGCGTTATTGATATTTCCAAAATGTCTTGGTGTTTGTGCAAGGTGGACTAGCTCGTCTGAGAGAGAATAAGTACACATTTATATCCAATCTGGAATGAATATTTATCCTGGATGGGATAGAACGTAATTATAAACATATTCATTTCATTCTTATGTCCTCGGTTCCTTATTTCTCTGTATTTTGTGGAGAAATTTGGTTATTGGGGTGCTCGCTAGATGTCTTACACACGAGGCATCAGAAAGTGAATGGGGACGAATTTAGATTTGGCGATTCCTTTTATTAGGCTGGAGGTGTGGGGAAAAGACAATGGCTGCAGCAAAACAAAATGGCGAGTGATTACTTGATACCAATTGCTACAATGAATAATTAATTGAGTTATTTGCTCACCTAGCTGGTAAGAAACTGTAAACATGTTTACATTAATTAATGCCTGGCACTACTGACCACCAGAGAGAGCTGCATTGACTAATGGGCATACATAACAAATGTCATTTACGAACGCGGCAATGGTCACAAGCAGACTTGGAGAGGAAATGCAAGAATATTAGCATTCTTGACATGATTGACCAACGGAAAAAGTACAACTGATCAATGGAGCAGCCATCCCTGCCATTACTTTCAAATTGTTCAACCGTGTTAACAGATGCCATTTACTAATGGAACAATCGTCACAGTAAAGAATCTGGATAAGGAAATACAAGAACATTGGCATTCTTGACATTATTGACCAACAGGAAAAGTACCATTGATCAACGGACCAGGAATATTGGTGTGATTGATATTATTTACCGACGGGAAAAGCACCATTGCTCAATGGGGCAGTCATCAGAGACACTATTGATGAATAGTTCAATTGCCACAAAATTGACACTTACCAAAGGGGCAATGGAGAGGTCACAGTAACAAATTTGGATGGAGAAATGCAAAAATATTGACATGATTGACCAAAAGGAAAAGTACCATTAATCAATGGGGTAGCCATCACTGACACTATTGGCATGTGAGTGAAGTGTAATACAGGAACGTTTCTGACCAATTCTGTTTTAGTCCATTACCAATTTACGAAACGTGACACATTATTTTCCCCATAGGGTTCAATACTTAAAATGCTTTAAAAAGCTAGAGTTATGGCCTTTATTTCAAGTCGCACCTACTTCATATTCATAGGGCCAATAGATATTGCCTGAAGGAACATATCTGCTAAATTTGTTCAGTTCAGTTCAGTTCAGTTAGTTGGTATTTATTGGCCGCTTACACCTAGATGTATTTGGGCCATGACACACTCTTAGAGGTGCTTCCCCGAAGGGTTGCGTTGCTTCCCCGAAGGGTTGCTCTAAATAAGCGTTAAAACTGAAAAAAAATTAAAAAAATTATGATGTTGCTAGAGGTGTATGCGGTGCCTGTTGCTGCCTAATGAACTGTTGTTGGCGGGTGTAAGTGTTGGATGCAGTGTAAGAGTGGGTGGAAGGGGGTGGGGGTACTTTATTTCACTTGGGGGTAGGATGGGGACTCAGGGGCTTCCACAGTGGGTCAGAGATTAAGTTTGCATTCTCATCGAATCAGGAGGAAAATCAATTCCGCCACCACCACCATGCCACACACCCTCCCCCAAGGCCTCCTACAAAAGCCCCACTAAACACGGGTGTTGGAACCAAGAGTCCAGCTACCCCGCCAGTGCCCCACCACACATTATTAAGCCCATTTATTAGAAATATTGTCTGAAATGGCCACTCAGAGTCAAATTATCAGAATTTTCCCGGGGGAGGATCCTAGGACCGCCTAATTATCCAGGGTATTAACCCAGGGACCCACCCCATACACCCTCCCCCACCCCCATTGCAGCCTAAATACTCTCTCCAGGGTTGAAGTTTTTCAAAATTTTCTGATCTCACCTCCAGGGGGATTTGGATGGGAGAAGAATTGGATGGCATGGCCAGTGGGCATCCATGCGAAATGAGGTGTGGTGGGGTGGACACCCTTGATAGGGGGTGGAGGGCAGTCTGTAAAATTAAATCTATAAAATGAACTCAGGTGAGAATTATGGCTAAATTTGTTTTAATCCATCAACAATTAACAAAACAAATGTATTTTAACCAAAGGGTTCAATAGTTTCAAGTTTTAATGAACAAGAGTTATGGCCCTTACTTAAAGGTGCTGCCTCGTTACAGTCATAGTCCAAATAGATATTTGACCGAAGACATGCTAAATTTGATTTTAATCCATCAACAATTGACGAAACAAATGATTTTCACCATAGGGATCAATAATTTACGACTCAATGAACCAGAGTTATGGCCCTTGTTTAAAGATACATACTCTTTATATCCATAGTTCAAATAGATATTTGACTGAGGGAACATATCTGCTAAATTTGATTTTAATTTATCAACAATTGGCGAAAACATGTATTTTCCCCATTTGGCTCAATACTTAAAAACACCTCAATGGACCCGAGTTATGAACCTTGTTTAAGGGCGTGGTCACTTTGTATTGATAGCTCCAATAGATGTTATCTAAAGGAACATATTTACTAAATTTATTTGTAATCCATCAATAAATGACGAAACGTGCAACAAACGTATTTTCCGCATAGGCTTCAATTCTTTGAAAATATAGCGAGGGACTTGACTCTGCTTTTTGTGGGCGTGGTCACTATATATTCCTAGCCCAAATAGATATTGCCTAACTGAACATATCTGCCGAAATGGGTTTTAATTCATCGATAAATGAGATATTGCCTAAAGGAAAATATCTGCCAAATTGGATTTTAATCCATCGATAACTGACGAAACTTGCAACAAACATATTTTCCCCATATGTTTCAATACTTTGAAAATATAGCACCATACATAACTCTGCTATTTGTGGGCGTTGCCCCTTCATATTCTTAGCCCATCATAGCCCAAATAGATATTGCCTAAAGGAACATAACTGCTAAATTTGGTTTTAATCCATCGATAAATGACGAAACGTGCCACAAACCTATTTTCCCCATAGGCTTCAATACTGAACCATAGTTATGGGCCTTGATTAAAGGCGTGGCATCTTTATATTCATAGTTCAAATAGGTATTTGACTGAAGAAACATTTCTGCTAAATATGATTTTAATCTATCAATAATTGACGAAACAAATTGATTTTCACCATAGGGTTCAATAGTTTAAGACTTAATGAACCAGAGTTATGGCCCTTGTTTAAAGATGCATACTCTTTATATCCATAGTTCAAATATATAGTTGACTGAAGGAACATATCTGCTAAATTTGTATTTTCCCCATATGGCTCAATACTTATGCCCCTTGTTTAAGGGCGTGGCCAGTTCATATTCATAGCCCCAATAGATGTTATCTAAACGAAGCTTCGTTGTATCCATCAATACATGACGAAAAGGGCAACACACGTATTTTCCCCATAGTCTTCAATACGTTGACAATATAGCAATGAACATAACTCTGCTATTTGTGGGCGTGGCCACTTAATATTCCTAGCTCAAATAGATATTGTCTAAAGGAACATATCTGCCGAATTGGGTTTTTATCCATCGATAAATGACAAAACGTGCCACAATTGTATTTTCACCATAGGCTTCAATACTTAACAAGCGTTTTAGGGAAACTCCACATACGCCACCAGGCATACTTGTTTGAGGGATGCGAAATGTGAACAGTTTACCTTTGATAATTCTCTGAGAAGGGGGGGTGGGGGGACTTCTATTAGGTACACATTTGGAATTCACGGCAAAGACATCACTAAAAACCTTGAAAGTCTTCACAGTTGCATTGATCATTACAATTACAACAAGACAATTTTGATGAATTTTAATCTTTCAAGGTAGATAACTCTGGCGAATAAGGGCGGATTTTTCCTAAACGAAATTATGACACTTCGTATATCCCTAAAACATCTGCTGAACAAAAAAAAACTGTGAGTGTACGTTCAAAACTCTGAGATCTGGACAGGACAAGAAAATGTTGACGAACTTTACCTTTTCAAGGGAGATAACTCTGGCGAATATGGGCGGATTTTGTCGAACCAAAATCATGACACCTCGTCTATCGCTAACACATCTGCTGAAAAAAAAAATTGTGAGTGTAGGTTCAAAACTCTTCGAGATATGGCTCGGACAAGAAAATTTTGACGAATTTTAGCTTTTCAAAGTTGATAACTCTGGAAAATATGGTCGGATTTTGCTGAAACGGAATCATTGCACTTCGTCTATCCCTCGCGCTCGGCGATAACAAATCAGACAGACGGATGGATGCATGGATGGACGCACAGACGGAAGCACGGACAGACGGCGAGCGCCATCACATAATACGAACCTGCTCACGCGGGTGTATAAAGGCATTAATGAACCAGTTTTGGCCCTTGTTTAAGGGTGTGGCCACTTCATCCTTATAGCCCAAATAGATTATGCCAAAAGGAACATGTCTGCCAAATTTGGTTTTAACCAATTGATAAATGACGAAACATGCCACAAACATATTTTCCCCATAGGCCTCAATACTTTGACAATATAGCAACGGTCATAACTCTGCTGTTTGTGGGCGTGGCCTCTTCATCTTCATAGCCAAAATAGATATTGCCAAAAGGAACATATCTGCTAAATTTGGTCTTAATCTATTAATAAATGGCGAAACATGCCACCATTGTTGACAGACGACAGACAACAGACAAATCAGGATTGTATGAGCTAAAACTAAATTTCAATTAAAATTAGGTAATTTCTGGAACCAATTCTCGAAATGGATTCCGGACCACCTCATAACAGTCATAGGCAGCCACAGCAACCATTCAAATTAGTTTCAAAATATTCAACAGTTTAACTTTATAGTTTTCAGGAAATTGAGTCAGGGAGTTCAGGGATTAATTTTTTTATTGATCCAAACACGGGTAAAGCGTGGGTGGACATTAGGTATAGTGATGGGCGGGGCAAAGCTAAATTGGGATTCCTCTATTCACTAAATATATTCTATTTATTACTAGTCAAAATGAATACAGGAACTACTACTGATCAATCCTACATGAACACAACACAATTTCAACATTTTGCTTGAATATTTCCTATAAGATACAGATGATAGGTAGCCAAATTGCATAATGTTATTTCATATTTAGTGTATGAAGGGAACCGTCTCAAGTATGTCACCTTGCTTATCTCTCCAGATAAACATGTTAATTAGGTTTCTTCAGGTTTCTTTGCTGTATGTATTTTCATGTGACACACTAACTTACCCTGTCTTGTAAATGGTTTATCACAAACTAAGCATGAGCAAGGTTCCCCAGTATGGGTCCTTATATGATGCACTAAATCAGATCTTGATGTAAATGTTCTATTGTACAGACTGCATGAGAATGTCTTCTCACGACTATGTGTCCCCATGTAATTCAATAGTCTGTTTCTGTGTAAATGTTTTATTACACACAGGGCATGAAAATGGCTTCTCCCCAGTGTGTGTCCTCATATCAGTCAATAAATAATCTTTATTTGTACATTTTTATTGCACACAGAGCATGAGAATGGCTTCTCTCCAGCATGGATCAAATTCTGTTTATGTGTAAATGTTTTATTACACACAGAACACGAAAATGGCTTCTCCCCATTATGGGTCCTAATGTGACCAAAAAGATGCTGCCTCTGTCTAAATGTTTTATTACACACAGAGCATGAGAATGGCTTCTCCCCAGTATGGGTCCTCATGTGAATCACTAAAGCGCCATGCCATGTAAATCTTTTATTACACACAGAGCATGAGAATGGATACTCCCCAATATGGGTCCTCGTGTGATCCAATAAAGTCGGTCTCACTGTAAATGTTTTATTAAACACAGAACATGAGAATGGTTTCTCTTCAGTATGGGACCTCATGTGAACCACAAAAGTATATTGCCTTATAAATGTTTTATTACACACAGAGCATGAGAATGGCCTCTCCAGTATGAGTACTCATGTGATCCAATAAAGTTTGGTTCACTGTAAATGTTTTATTACACACAGAACATGAGAATGGTTTCTCTCCAGTATGGGTCCACATGTGAATCAATTAAGTCTGTTTCAATGTAAATGTTTTATTACACACAGAGCATGAAAATAGCTTCTCCCCGGTATGGCTCCTCATGTGATTCAATAAAGTCTGTTTCTGTAAAAAATGTTTGATTACACACAGAACATGAGAATGACTTCTCCCCAGTATGGGTCCGAATATGATCCAATAAATGATGTTTCTTTATAAATGTTTTATTACACCCAGGGCATGCGAAGGCTTCTTCCCAGTATGGGTCCTCGTGTGATTCACTAAAGCTCTGTGCGTGCCATGTACATGTTTTATTACACACAGAACAGGAGTATGGTTTCTGTCCATGAGATCTCATGTGATACACTAGCTTACTATGCTGCATACACGTTTGATAACACAATAAGTAGGCATAACAGTTCTCCTCAGTATGTGTCCTAATGTGAAATACTAGATCATCTTGTGCTGTAACTGCCTTATCACAAACAGAGAAGTTCGAATAAGGTTTCGTCCCAGTATGGCTCCCTCATGAAACACACTAAGTAATATTGTTGTATACATCTTTTATTACACCCAGATTCATGGGTTCATGGATGCTATGTGACACACTAGGTTCTTTATAGTCTTGCACGATATGGTCCTAGGAGGTACCACGATATATCATGGTGAGAAAATCGCGATATTTCGATATATCGTATGGCCTATTTTATGGAATATGAATTCACGGTGTGAATTGGTCTTGGGTTGAGTTGGACTGCACGGTTTGGCTTATGTAGACATATCTTCGCTATGAGTTTTCATTTCAGCTTTTAAACGGATATGACTTTGGTAACTCGTAAATTTCGACAAAAACTTTAAATCCGGTCACCAAGATGCTTAAAGAATGACCGTTAATAACACAAAAAACAGGACACAATTTCCCGGTGTAAATTGTTGACGCCTTACACCTTGGCTTAATGTATCCACTATCCCTTATCGCGGTAGTGAAATTATTACATTGAACAACCTAAATATTGGTGTACCCTGTTATAATCATCGTTTATTATCATGTGATATTAGGAATGTACTTTCGATCCATAGATATCTAATGTTTAGATCTGATCAGCATTTACCGAATATCCGTTTACTAATAATAGTTAGCCTTCAGAAACATATTTGATAGTTCACCTTGCAGGCTAAAGCATGTGTAGTGTATACCGTCTCATTTAGCTATCACATTTGTGAATGCACCCCCAAAATCATGAGAGCGAGCAATATCACGTGATTTATATATTTTACTAATAATAGTTAGGCTTCAGAAACATCTCGGATAGTTCAACTTGCTGGCTAAAGCGTGTATACCATCTCATTTAGCCTGTCCCTTATCGCGGGAGTGAAATTATTACATTGAACAACCTAAATATTGGTGTACCCTGTTATAATCATCGTTTATTATCATGTGATATTAGGAATGCACTTTCGATCCATAGATATCTAATGTTTAGCTCTGATCCGCATTTACCAAGTACCCATTTACTAATAATAGATAACCTTCAGAAACATATCGGATAGTTCACCTTGCAGGCTAAAGCGTGTATACCGTCTCATTTAGCTATCACATTTGCGAACGCACCACCTCTCGCCACCAAAAAGAGCAGAGCAAGCAATATCACATGATTTATATTTTTTCGCGACACCATTTATTGTCAAATTTTGGATTAATTTTGATTTTATAAACCATGCTTATTAAGAAATATACAATATTTATACCATCCCAGGTAATAATTTCACTCACGCGATCATGGTTTTGAGATATACAGTATGGTGGTAAGAAATTGTACTGGTAAATTGCGTTCAATTTTCGTATTATTGTCCATCTTTTAAAACAAATCTAAAGAATGAACTTCAACTTTTTCTTCACCTATTCCTAATATAATCCACCCCTCTCGCAAAGATGTTGGTTTGGAAATAAATTGAACAGCTGGCCGTAATAGAAGGCTACACTATAAACACATGACAAATAGGCAGAATATGGAGTACAATTTTTGCTCATATCGTAAAAAATCGTGGCCGGAAAAAAAATCGTGATTTTCGATAATATCGGATAATCGTGCAAGCCTAGTTCTTTATCCCGTAAATTAAGTGTTAATCTTCCATATTGCAGTTCCAAACAATGCCACGTATTAAAGAAGAAATAAACACCTATAGCACTGAATCTAGTTCTGCTAACATATGATAAAATATATTGTCTGCCGAGTATCTGATCCATAGCTATGACTATTATGAGAATGCGCAAGGCAGCTCAGATTAGAGGTCTTGGCAAGCTAAAAAGAATAAAATACAATATAGTAAATTCAATGTAAAGATCTCAAGATAAAATGATGGTGGCGCCAATTTACGGACTGGTCATCTGTTTTAAGAATGTCATATACTCACCTCTACCATAATTATACTTATTGCTCATTGCATTCTGTGAAATGAATGTAGTAAAAAAGTACATGGCCTAAGGCCCATAGTGCTCACCTAGGTCATGTTCAACTCCTAACCATAGTTAACTAGATTCCGAGTCAAACTTCAAATAGTTAACTAGCTAGTCAACTATAGTCAAACAAGCACCGGTAGGTGCGATATTTGCGTGAATTTCAAAATGGCCATGAATAAATGCCCATAAAAAATGTACATATTTCACTAAATAACTTATTATTTCCCATTGTATGTCAATGTTCCCAAGGCCATATTTCTTCCCACTTTGTCATATGGACTCTTTTTGACGTCTTAGCGGACAAAAATAACCCATTTTCGTAGGCCATCAAAACAGACGACAGAAAGGGTTAATGGAGACTGGTACCCAGCTCCAAATTTTCTGCAATAATAATTCAATAGGGAACCGGGTACCAACGAATTATAGTTCACTATCCAGCGTTCGGTTTGGCATAGCAACTGCGCATGTTCAGTAAATCAGCAAACTGATTATAGTTAGCGAGTCGAACTTGACCATAGCTGATGAGGAACTGTAAACATGTTTAGATTAATTAATGCACTACAAGCATCATTGGTCCATCAGGCAAGCATAACCTTTGCCAGAGACCAATGGAGCAATGGCCCTTATCATTATTGACCAATGAGGCAATCATCATTACAACTAATACAAGAGCTCCGCAAATGGTGCATAATACCACACCATGGCCGCCGAAAAAATATTTACCAATCAAAATTCTGCATACATGTTCTAAAGCATACCCCCAGACGATCATTCATGCCAAATCAATTTAGATCTGCCCAGCGGTTACTGAGGAGTAGCAGTTTTAAGCAAAAGTTGACGGATACCATACGGAAGGTCGGCATGGCATAAGCTCACTTGAACTATGAAAGGTCCACAACTTTGACATTATGATTGGGTTTTCCTTGGTATAATACTAAATTTCCGATTTGATTATTCATAAATGCCACTTTCTGAAGGGTTGAAAATAGAAATCAACTGTACATTTCTCGGAAACTAAACTCTACATTGTCAGTTTGTTACGCAGAAATACCCAAAGCGAATTCTTCTTCCAAGGAAAACTATGTCATAGCTTCCAGTTTAAGTCATCACGACAGTTATCAGCTACCGACACATTCTTGTTAGCTTAAACTAAACTAAAAGTTGCTGGTGCTTGCAATAGCCACTGATTTGGGTACTTACAATATATATAATATTTACATTTTAAATATCAAGCAGTCCAAAATGATTTCTGCAGTGGTCTTTGTCCATTTGCATATATATTACGAGATAAATTATTTTTAAAAAGGTGACAATCGTAATAATTGACCCGATAACCGTGCCAGTCATTCCAGTGGTAAATCTTCAAAGACAATCTCTTGGTCTGCAAATTGTGTATTTTGACTGAGCAGAAAGGTTAATTTTCTTGACGAATGTTCTGAAATGACACTGATGATTTATACACAGATTTTTTGTAAATAATACAAATACAATGCATTGGCAATATATAAGTAAGTTTTCACCCCAATGTAGAAAATATAAGAATTACTAAAAATATAGGAAAAAATGGGAAATATAGCACTTGTAGGCCTGTGCATGTTCATACTTTGGGAAATATGATGATTGGGGACTAAAGGCCATTCAGGTTTGTTGAACTTTGTTCAAGTGACATTAGAAGGTTAAAAAACATCGCCACCATCGACCAATCAGAATTGAGTGTTAGACATTTTTCATATAACAAGCATGACATGCTGTAGTTGCGACAGTTTTGAATAAACGTCAATAGACATTACTACACAGTCCAATTTCTGGATGGCTGCTACCGTGACCCGAATCTAGTTTATATTAAGGAAATGTGGCCAATTGTTATACATAGCATTAGCAGTCCTCTCAGTCCAATGGATATTGTCACAACATTCTGAAATATGTGGCTGGCAGACGTGGCATGACAGTAACATTGGACTTCGAGGACTCTGCAATTTGGTTGATTGTCTCAAGAATTTTCTTTTGGTGAGGGGTCGAGGTAGCAGTAAAGTTTAATTTGCTGAAATAAATCATGGCTTTAGGGAATTTCTTTCTTATCATGCTGAACAGCAATCTTAGTCGAGTCTCAGTATCTCAGATTGGACCGCCCCGGTCGTTAATATCTATAGTAAGGATCAGCTTCTCAGGATGGACTTGACCTTGTGTATCGATTAATGACAGTTCTGATGTCATTAATGGATGCACCAGGCAAGCAGGCCACATGTGTCTGGTTGCGGGTTTTCATTAATTCTACTGAGAATCGATGCTCCAACCATCTGCCAATCTGGCCCATTTACAGGTTCGTTGCATAATCTCCAAAAGGTGTTCTTCTCTAGCGCAGTGGGACGAGTGGGTTTTCTGGGCTCAGAAAACGGAGATGGTGTGAAACGAGGTTGTGGGACCTTTGCTACAGGTCGTTTTTCATGTGAGGATTTTCCACCAGCTACACGCCGTGGCAGAGATGGAAAATCATCAGGTCAAAATGGCGCCTCAGGCGATGATGGGGATTCTGGTAGTGGGATCAAGGACAGGTCTACTGGCGAAATCACACTAACAACGGGTTCAGAGTGTTTTCTACATGATCTGCCACATTATGGTAGTGGTGTAAGATCATCACATCATGATGATCTTCCCCATTGTGGGCGTGGTTGGTATAAAATCATCACATGGAAATGGTGACATAGAGGGTGGTGGTGATTCAGGTATAGGGATCAAGAGCGGGTCTACAGATGAATACGTACTAGCAGGTGAAGCTCTATCATTCAAATGTTTAAGGGGTGGAGAAACCTCAGTGGGCGATCTTACTCTCTTCCTAGCGTAGGGGTGTGGAGCCACACATGTCTGTTCGACTGTTGGTTTACGATTAACCATCCAATCACAATCAATCAATCACTCAACCAAACAATCAATCAACTCAGTCAGACTCCATCAACTAATCACTTAATCAGTAGGGCAAACTCAAATGCAGCCAGACAGTCGATCAATCCACAATGTTACCAGCTGCACACTTTACAAATTGCCACTTTTGTCAGCTGGTCTGTCTATATATTTTCAAATTCAAGAGGGTTAACTTACAGAGCTGAAATAGAAGTAATATAGTCAGAACCAATATTTAGTCGTATTTTTAATATTTAATATTTAAGAACAATCAATACAGAAATAAAAAGATAAATTTTATAACTTACTCACAGCAATACACAGTAATAGAATTTTTCATATTATCAGAGGGTTGTACACGTTTCGTGTTGATACACCACTTCAGCAGCCTTACTGCCAAATCTAGCAGTCCAACATTTTGCCCTACTATTTATTGGGAAAGTGAATGTTTTTAAGGCTTAATCATTTTCTTTAAAGTTACTAAGTTATTCGCCTTGAGGTGCATGCCGCTAAGGATGATGATGAGTACTGTATTCTGCGGCTGTAGTAGCAAAAACGTCCTACAGCTGCATTCAGCCCTTCTTTGCTTTTCCCACGGTGTCTTGTCCTCAGCCGAAATCCTTAGCCTCTTCAGGTTCAATCTTGATTTGAGTGTACCGAGTCCTGTTTTCTGGAGGTCATATCGGAGCACGCTAAGCAGATTTATTCAGTGATGTCTCTCCTGGCTTTGTGTTTGCTGGCTCCCAGTACGCCGAACTCCAAGGCTCTCTGTGTTGGCATGTCTTCTGGCATCCGTAGCACAAGGCTAAACAGGGACCATCCTTGCTGAGCGACTTTTACGTACAGCAGTGATGTATTGCGCATCTTGTATAGTGCACTATTGGAAGCTATGCCATCTGGCCATCGTGTCCAGTGATGGCGTGTAGGTGTTTGCGGTGTCAGGCATCAAGTTTGTCTAGAGCTGCCTTTGAAGCTGCCCAGCTGTTACAATTATATAGCAGTAAGGATACGTAGGTTGCATTTTATAAAGGCAGTCCTTTTATCCAGGGTATCTTTGATCCACAAATCCATAGCTTCCAGAAGGACTGGAAAGCTATGTTTCCCATGACGTAGCGTGCATCAATATCGGCATCACTGCAAAGAAATGAGCCCAGGATTTTACATTTCTTCCCTGGTTCGCCATCACGAAGTGGTCTATAAAGTGGTATAGTTCATTGTAATAATTGTTGACTAATTGAGCTCTGGATAAATGAGTTGGTTTCACTTTTGAAAGGTGTTAAAGATTGAGCTACTTTCAATGGCTTAGCGGTGGACTGCTCAATGCTGCAGATAACTATTAATCCGACTTTGATATGAACCATGAGTTCATTTGAAAGGTGCTAGTGACCTTTTCAAAGTATAATAAATAATTTGAAATCCAGATATAGTTACTCAGATACCAACAGTTTCCATGGGTATTGATTTAAAAGAGTATTATTGCTTTGAGAATAAAGTCATTTTCTGTGAGTATATTTTTCTCCAAAACAGATAAATGCATAGACAAATATGATTTAATGACACAAGGATAGAAGAAAAGAAGGATGGATGAACCGAACCAATCACTCAACCAACCAACCAATCACCGAACTAACCATCCAACAAACGCACCAGCCAACCAAACAACCAACGATGGAAGAATGGAAGGAAAGATGGAAAGAAGGGTGCTAGGAAAAGCAGGAAGGAGGGAAGGAGGCAAAGATGCAAGGAAGTAAAGCTGGAAGGAAGGAAAAATGGAAGGAATGAAAGCTGGAAGGAAGGAAAGATGGAAGGATAGTTGCAATTCTTGGCATTGATGGAAATAGTCCCTGCGTAAGAGGGAAATTGCAAGTATGGCTTAATGGTAATAATATTCCTGATGAGCATGGTTTGAAGTCAACATTTAAACATATCTGAACTTGCACTTTTTTCTAAGTTAAAATTATTCCTTACTGACATGATTTCTAGATGATCAGTAGAGATTACCAATCTGGAGGACATATAACAATCATTCAGGTATTGATAAAAAAAATTGCTTTTGATTTCATTGGATTGGCTAATGTTGGGCCTATGTTTATAAAATAATCATTGAATTTATTTGCAATCTCCTTTCGTTTTGTTATTAATTTATCATTGTAAAGAAACTGTGTGCTTTTTTATTTTTATTTAGAATTGACTGACTATTTTCTATGTGGCATTTATGTCACCTAATTCCTCTAACTTGTTGTAAAAGTAATTTCTTTTAGCGGTTCTGATTATTTGATTGAGCTTATTTATGTATTGTTTATACTTATATCCTGTGTTACTTATGACATGTTAGAATTCCATTTGTAAGCCATGGTCTTTGTTAGACCTAAAATTAGACGGGCTAAGACAGAGTTAAATACCATCACCGTTGGTTCAAGTCAGATTCAGCTATCTAATTATGTAAAGGATCTCGGCGTTATGCTGGACAGTGAATTGAGTATGGAACAACATGTTAATTATCTCTGTAAGATCTGTTTTATGCAGCTGCGCAATATCGGGAACATTAGAAAGTACATTACACGAGAAGCGTCATGTTTGTGTTAGCCCTAGTGATATCAAGACTGGACTATTGCAATAGCCTTCTTATCGGTGCCCCTAAGGAACTAATCTCTAGGCTCCAAAAAAATTCAGAACACGGCTGCACGAATTGTTTCCTTAAGCAACAAGCATGCACACATTAGTCCAGTCATGCAAGATCTGCATTGGCTTCCGCTTGAACAAAGAATACTGTTCAAAATTCTAAGTCTAACATATCGGTGTGTTTACGGCTCTGCGCCAGATTATCTGTCTGAGCTTGTACAGATATACAATCCTCCTCGGCAACTCAGATCTGCAGATCAAATGTTATTAGAAATTACAAACGTTTGCACAAAAACATATGGCCACAAAACTTTCTCTTTTGCTGCTTCGTCTAACTGGAATAATTTACCATTTGATATCAAAATCTCTCCCACTCTATCCAGTTTCAAATCAAATCTCAAGACATATCTTTTTAAACAGGCTTTTACATAAATATCAATTGTAAGCGCTTAGAGCATGCATTACATGCATGGATTTCAGCGCATTATAAATGTACTATTATTATTATTATTATTATTATTATTATTATTATTATTATTATTATTATTATTATTATTATTATTATTATTATATCGATTATATAGTTTTATTTGTTTGAAAGGAAAACATCGTTCAAAGATGTGCGTGCAAGTTTTATTGAATGCATTGTTAATCTAGTCGTAGGAGCCAGCTTTGGTGGACCAACATGGACACAATTCCAACAAAAGGTTTTTTTGTGTCAATCGACGCATAACGTCACTCAGAATCACATACTAAATATTCCTATCAATCCCTTCTGGCCGGAATTTTATATAAGTGTTTCAAGTCAAGGACTATTTTTGGCTTTTTTACTATGAAATATAATGTGATATGGGTAGCATAAAATGGGGGGGGGGGGGGGGGCTTTCGTTATTTTCTTGTCAATCCGAACCGTCAATGCCCAGAATATTTCCCCATTTGACAGAAAGAAAATATGTTTGCAGTTAGTATTGACATTAGGAAAGATTTATGAAAATTAAGTGACGATCATCCTCTCTGGAACCACCATTTTAGTTTGATATTTGTAGGTGTAATTATTTGTCATTCTACTGTTCTCGCTCTAGGGCAATGTTTAGTAGGTCTCCAATGTGAGCAAAGCTTCCTCGACAGGGTGTAGCAAGTGTAAAGCAGTTAGTTTCTAATTGTGTATTTTCTAGTACAGAGTTTGAAACACGTTAGGCGTGATATTTTTATAACCGCAACAATCCTTCTTCAAATTGTTCACAAAACAAGCAGCAGAAAATACAAATCTTACTGGCTAAAGTTTTGAAAACGAGTTTACCGAAAATAGCGTTTGCAACAACTTTCAATCAAACTGTTCTCAAAATAAGCAGTATGTCATCCAATGTGGTAATACTTCAGAAAGTAATTCTAGCAAATTGAATGAGTCATTGCTGACTAAGGCAGCAACAACTTTTTGAAACTGTTTGGAAGCAACACCTTAAGAGCGATTGGCACGTGGACACAGGGAGCGCTAGACGTGAACATGACTGAAGAGACATGAGAACGGGAATGGATGGGTTTCAAGTACATGACCCCATATATGCCAATGTTCCGCAAGTGCGATCTCTGGCCAGTGATCTGACTACATGAGAAGAGGATGACATCAACTGTGACGAAGCCGAGGTCAGTGAAGAGTTACAACAGAGCATGGGCGGTAAATCTGTAAATAACACAAACATGAAGAGGTTTCACATGGTACAGGCATCAAGAACGAAAAGGAAACTGCGCGAATTGATCCATCTGGTTTCATGCGATGTACCACACTAGTGCAAGGAGAGGATTAAGATATTCTTCTTGACTGTGGATACGAAATGACTACAGTCCCTACATCCTTTTTCAAAGATTTCTCCTCGAGGAAGGTGGATAAATCGGAACTGGTCAGGACAATACAGGTTAGATCTGACAGCTAAGTCCCTGCTACCAATGCATAGCATGCCTGTGATAGATGGTGGCTAGCTACTACACTATATAAGATTGCAAAAAGCAACATATATTCAGGTTCTTGAACAGTACAGTTCTAGGATGGACAATGAGTACGGTCTATGGCAAACAGGCAAGATATCTGCTGGTGTAGTGTTGCAGATACAGAAAAGGCTCATGCTTGAGCCATGCCACGAAGTTAAGTAAGTGAGATGCAGATACACTGATAGTATCAATTGAATTGGACAATGCTCGTGATGGTCAGCTAGTCATAGTTGTTGCTGAGGACACATTTATCTTCACGATGTTGCCGGATCAATGGGACGACAGATTGTCATATTCTTGAAGAAGGAAGCAAAACGATCGAAGCAGGAGCAACTATAGTCTCGAAGAAGCTGCTGATGTAGTACCTGCACAGATATGCAAGTGTATTCTGATAATTAATGCCTGTAGTGGGTGCGCCACAGTCAGCCACAGCAAGGCAACTCTTCTGAAGGTCATGGCTAAGTCCAGAGGTGCAGGACCTGTCTGCCATAGTTGGACGTTTTGACAAATTTGAGTAAGAAGTTGGCAGTGCAGAACTTAGCCTATTCTGTTGCCTGCATGGTGTTACTTAGGATACGCTTACTTCTCTGACATACGCAGATGGTTGTGAAGGGGAGTAAGATAGAGCTGCAACAAATGCCACCAACTGAGCGCACAGTATATTTCAACAGCCTATGCGTTCACCTTCACGTTGTCAGATGGCTAACTCTTATCAATGAGGAACTCGACCAAAATGATTGGAGATGGAAAGAGAAAAATGGTTAGTTATGTCCAATAATGACAGATCCTGATCCTGAACCATCAAAAGTGCTCAACTTCATTCGTTCCAAATGTAAAGCAACAACAAAGAACTGTATGACACCAAGCAATGCTTATGCAACAAAACATAAAAAATATGTAAAATAGTCTTCGTTTCCTTTTGCTATTGGTGTCCGGAAGTAGGTCTAGTACATCCCGCGATACATCTACCCGGTATGAGTCATTATTTCCGGTAGTTTAACATTGTATTTGGTTGGGAAATAGCAGACGCCGCCGTTTTTTGCTATCCCACCACCGTATCATATTTCACGCAAGATGTCAAAAACGGTCTTCAAATTTAAACCACTGTAGACAAATTCCGCCCAATAGGGATCGATAGGGATTTTAGTAGGTGATTCTGAGTAACGTTATGCGTCGAATGACACCAAAAAACCTTGTTGGAATTTTGGTCTATGTCCAGCCTCAACAACTGGTCTATGTAGTAGTAAGACTACATCCTCCCAATTGTTCCATAATTTTGAATTTAAACGTCTCAATGTTGGGCTACTAAAATCCTTGCAATTAATAATTTCACTTTTTGGTTTTAACACCAGTAACTCATTTTAATTCTAGAAGAAAAACAGGAGAATGGTCAAAGACATCAGAAACAAAATTTCTGACATGTTGGTAAAAATGTTGTCAATTAGTGTTGCAGGTAAATTCTGTTATTTTTGTTGGTTTTGTTATTGTTGGTATGGGGGAATAAGGGTTTTACAAGTTAGTCCAGCTCTGGGTATGCGTTGAATTAGTATATGTAGTACATTGTCTTTAAGAAATATGTAGGCGGTGATTGGCTTTCAAAAGATGTGCCTGATGTCTGCTACGTGTTGTAGTTAAAGTCTGAATAGCCTGAACCGTTTGGAAACTGTCCATTATATACTGTTGGTAGAGGCATCCGGCTCTCGGTTCTGCCTTTTGATTGGCCAAATTGGCGCTACTAATGGATATCTCTGTTCTAATTGGTTGAGATTGACATGACAAAGCAGAGACATTGGTTGTCGGCTCCAGAGCCGTTTCTTATTGGCAGCTATGGAACCTTCAAGATGGCTGTTTTTTTGGTCAAAATAGTATTTCCCCATTAGGCTAAATCATTGTTAGTTTGGAGGATAATGTTTAAGATTCAAACTTTATGTTTTGCTCTTTGTTTGAACTCATCAGAGGGCTTAACTGTCATGGCAGCCATTTTGCTTTGGCCTAAGAACCCCTGTGGTGGGTGAGTGGCGTGCGCTAGTACAGAAATGGAATAAGGAACGATAGACATGATTAATGTGATAACACAAGATCTATTCTTATGTTTGATATATGATTGGGTCAAGTAATCTATTGAATTGAATAGCTCATGTGCTTTTGTGCTTCCTAGTCTGTTGTCTTAATAATGCCTCCCAGCGGGGGCGGGCGTGTGTGTGTGTGTGCGTGCGTGCGTGCGTGCGTGCGTGCGTGCGTGCGTGCGTGCGTGCGTGCGTGCGTGCGTGCGTGCGTGCGTGCGTGCGTGCGTGCGTGCGTGCGTGCGTGCGTGCGTGCGTGCGTGCGTGCGTGCGTGCGTGCGTGCGTGTGTGTGCGCGTGCGTGTCTTCTGTAAAAGGAAATGGAAAAAGGAGTGGGGGGGGGGGGAGAAAAACACTGGTTGGGAGGAGGGAGGAAGTAAAAGGAGGGGGGGGGAGAGGAAAAGAATGGTTATGGGAGGGCGGGGGGGGGGGGGGCTGGGGCATGCTGACGAGAGCGGGAAAAGTAATTTGCCTATATGTACAGATTAACAAATATAATTAATTGTGTTAGTATCCTTAGATTGTTATGATTAGTTATTATCATTTTGTTGATAATTAACACATTTATTGTTATTTGCGTTATGACTGTCTATATTGTTAAATGTTTGTATGAAATGAGTAAAAGATGAAATTGAAGAAAGCTTTGTGAATTGTTATGAATCATAAAATATTGTAATAATGTTCATGGCGGAGTATCATACCTTGTCCTATGTTGGTACATGAATTCCCAAACTGGAAATGTCCTCCTGGTTAGTCCCCGTCCCTTTGCGATGTGTGTCTAACTCCCTCCGGGGGACGGGAGCCTCCTACATAAGGATGAATTATACACAGGGAGAGATGTTAGGGTTCTAGCATGGTTTCCTGAAGAACCAATTTGTCAATGTGCTTTGATGCTTTTCTGAAAACTGTTCACGAAAATTTCACCATCTGTCTGACACCCGACTGATGACATCACAAAACATTTAATTATAGTTTCATGGGTGGAGACACTTTGTGTTGCTCCTATATTCGTAAAGTTCAGAAAGTCGTCCATGTTTGGCATGTTGAGAAAGATTGACTCTTATGGTGACACACGATCTGATATTGGATTGGTAGTTTAAACGTTATCACAGTTGTTGCTGATAGTTACCAGCTTCCTTTCCTGTTTTTTATTTTGATAAGTCTATGTTTAGCTTCTCTAATAGTTTGTTGTTGCGCGATAATTCGAGCATTCAGTTTTCTTATACATTCCAGGGTTTTTTCATCTGTATTTTATGGAGACGTCATTCCTTCTGTGATGGTTTGTCTCCATATTGAAAATTGGAAAACTGCTCTAGAGGACTTCTGTAGTGGGATGTAGTGTGGTGGCATGTGAAGACGAGGAATATGTCCGACTTGAGGGTGTTCTTCGTGTGGCGACTCTGGTTGCTGTGTGTTGTTGTTGACATCAATGTTTGGCATCGTGAATCTTCTACGACCATTCGTCACTGTGGCGGTGACGAGAATGTTTCCCTGCGCTTGTCTATTTTTGATTTTATGGAATGTTCTGAGATGGCCTCTTGCATATTCCAGTCTGGAAAAGTCGGTATTGCAGTTGACACAAGTCCATAACTTGTCTTCACTGTGTACACTTTTATGGTGTCTTCTACGACTGCCAGCATTTTTGTGTTCCCAGTCGGGACATTTGTATCTTCGGTCGTCCATTTTGAAGTGATGCTGGTGGCAGTTAGATTTGTAGAATTGGTAGAACTAATTGTTGTTGGTGACAGTGTCTAGGCGTATCTTAGGTGACGTGCTAATTGTCATAGCTAATCATGTGACATCATTGTGATGACATCTTTTGGGCAGGTGTGATGTCACAAGCACCGTAGAGGTTGGGGGGAATTGCCTTAGGAATTATACTTTAATAATAATAATAATAATAATAAGTGAATTTATAACGCGCCAAACTCCACGCAAGCATGCTCGTAGCGCAAGACAATGAAATGATAATATAAACATTAATTTAAATTCTGGTACGCTTGTTTAAAGAGATGAGTTTTAAGATTTGATTTGAATGTTGTAAGATTTTTTGACAATTTTAGATGAATAGGGAGGTTGTTCCATTCAGTGGCGGCCGAGAAAGAAAATGTTCTAAAGCCGTATGAATTCATTTTGTATTTTGGGATTTTGAGCATTTGCTTGTTTAGGGATCTAAGTGACCGGGTTGGTTGGTATGGCTCGACTAATGCAGAAAGGTATGTAGGTGCAGTTCCTGAGACACACTGGTAAGCTAGACAGAGGATTTTAAATTGGATACGTTGAGCAATTGGCAACCAGTGAAGCTTATGGAGAATCGGAGTGATGTGTGCATCTTTTGCCTGGCATGAGATTATTCGTGCTGCTGTATTCTGAATAGTTTGGAGCTTGTGGATGTTTTCTTTTGCCATACCAATACAGAGACTATTGCAGTAGTCCAACCTAGACATTACCGTCATGATCACTAATTTTGTGGTAGCCTCTGTGGTAAGATAATTCCTGATGTGTGCAATGTTCCGCAGCTGCAAAAAGCACACTCTGCGCAGATAGTTTATATGTTTATCCATGCACAACTCGCTATCCAGTATCACGCCGAGGTCTTTAACCGTGTTGGAGATCGGAATTATATTTGTACCAATGACTAGACTACTTAGTTCTGTTTTGTCTCGTCTGATAGATGGACCCACCAACATACATTCAGTCTTTTCTTCGTTCAGCTTTAGCATGTTGGTTGTCATCCATGCTTTTATGTCCGCACAACAATCTGTTAGCTGTTTGGTTGCTAGAGATGCAGATGCCGCTGGAGGAGGAAATGTATTAATGAGCTGCGTGTCATCCGCGTAAAAATGGTGACACAAACTATGAGAATCGATAACGGATCCTAGCTGTTTGGTGTAGAGCGTAAATAGAACCGGTCCCAATATCGAACCTTGAGGGACACCGCATGTAAGTTCAATGGGCGCAGATTGCGTACCATTAATGTAAACGGACTGGAATCTTTGTGATAAATAAGATTGGAACCAGTTCCACGCACTGTCAGTTATGCCAAACTCAACTTTTAGTCGTGTCAACAGCTTTAGGTGGTCAATGGTGTCGAACGCGGCGCTTAAATCGAGCAAAAGCAAGAGTGATACGTTTCCTTCATCCACACCACAGCGAAGGTCATTTAGAACTCTAAGAAGAGCTGTTTCAGTACTATGTCCTTGACGATAGGCGGACTGAAATGGTTCGTACAGACCATTACAATGCATGTGATTTGCCAATCTCTTACTGACTGCCTTTTCAACAACCTTGGATATAAAAGGTAAATTAGACACAGGCCGATAATTTTTTAAAGTGTCCTGATCAAGGCCCGATTTTTTTAATCAGCGGGTTAATCAGAGCAGTCTTAAAGGGCTTAGGCATAATACCGGATGTAAGGCTAGAATTGACGATAGCAGTGATGATTGAAACGAAAATATCAATATGTTCATATATGAGCTTAGTTGGAATCGGATCTAATGCACAGTAGGTAGGTTTTAAGTCTTTCAGCAATGATAGAATCTCGTCTTCACAGAAAAGATGAAGCTGGTTCAGATGATCATGACAGGCTGTGGGTATGTTGGGCGGTGGCTGATCTGTATCCTGTAAATCATTTAGCTGATTGCGAATCGCCCTTATCTTATCATGGAAATATTCAGAAAATGAGTTGGCCATGAGGTCTCGGTCGTCAATATTTGGAAGCGTGGGACTGCTGTTTTTGCCCATTAGCTTGGACATTATATTGTACAGAGCCTTAGGTTCGGATGACGTACTCTGAATTTTATCGGTGAAGAATGATCGCTTCGCATCATCAATTGCCATGGTAACCGAGTTTCTCGCGGCCTTGTAAATTTGTCGATGTATTTCCAATTTTGACTTTCTCCAACTTCGCTCCGCTTGTCGTCTCGTAGCTTTTGCTTTGCTAATCTCAGGTGTAAAGAGCCACAATGACTCCGGTCTCTGCGGAATTGACTTTAGTTTTGCAGGGGCATGCTTATTAAGGAGTTCTGACAGCTCAGTGTTATACAGATTTGCCAGCGTTTCACAATTCAACGGTGGCGATTGTTTTAGGCTAGACTGTATGATATCATCGCGAAAGGCTGCTTTATCCATTTTGTTAATATTTCTGCATAGCACTGACATTTCAATCACAAAATGTGAAATAGACGAGCTTTTTTGTGTGGCATTCTCACCCCGCTTGATTGATGCCAAAGGGTGCCATGCAATGGAGTTGGTGTATCTAATGACTGTCATTCAATTGTCTAGGACTTGGATGATTCTGAATCGAACAACACTTTTTGTGTGATTGTCGGATGTGAAATGTCTTGATACAGGTGTGTCATATCGTATATGTTGGTGGAAATTTGTGATTGAGTGTAAGTGCTCCTGGATTCTGATTTTGAACGCTCATTTGGCCTACGCTCTTTTGGTCTCTTTTTGCAGCGTTTCTGGTTCCGGTTTGATTGTATTACTGCATCCGAATGATCTGTTGTGCAAGAACACCTTTTCTTGCGCTAATTCTAAGTGACTTAGGGTATCCTCTAGATTCGTAGTGGTTTATGAGATTGGCGCTGCATTTAAGATAATCTGCATTTCCTATGTAAATGAAGGCATTGTCTGTATGGGCCTGCATTTTTGCAGGAAATCGGATGTGCTGAAGAGTAGTGCAAATATCCATGTGTATCTGTTCATTTTGTGTATTAAGAAAAAACATACTTTCCTGTTTTCACCAATTGTTACGGTAGTGTCCAATATGTTTCCACTAGTACAAGAAAATTCTGATGTGAATTTTATTGTCTTGTGTGATGAGTTCATATGTGTGATAAATTCTTTTAGTATATAGTAAATTGGCATTAAATCACCTACATATACACCTGTGCAAAAGTTAAGCACCAGCAAAAACAATAGAATGTAGAAACATGATGGTACAACTAGGCTGCCATACTTTTTGTCCCCGCGTTAGCTGACATAATTCCAAGTACGAAATGCACATGCATGCATGACTTCACGCCGCTTGATGTCCGTGCGTGGCGGGAAACAGCACACGTGTTCAGTTATGTAAAAGTCCAGTTTGAGGTGTAGAACATTACATACAGATTTAGGCGACAAGATTAGGAATTTTGTGTTCATGACCGTGGTTTATTTGTACAGAGAGAATTAGCTCTTGATTGTGAACCGCTATGGCAAGACGAAGGTTAAGTGATCGTGTGAAATGGCAAATCATAGGCATGCATACCACTGGTATGTCATGCAGAGAGATTGGCAGACAGCTGAACATTAACCATACTGTAATCAGTCGTTTGATTGCAAAACATGGGTAAACTAACGAGGTGAAGGACAGGCCTAGATCTGGAAGACCGAAGAAGACTACTGCCCGTGATGATCGAGCCCTAGTACGCCTTGTTAGGAGATCTCCATTCACCAACAGCAGAGTGCTCAGCCAGCAATGGGAAACGCGCAATAGAGTGTCAATGTCTACCGTCAAAAGGAGACTGTATGCTGCTGGCATGAAAGCTAGGAGACCTGTCAGACGTCCTCTCCTCACTGCACACCACAAAGAGGAGCGTCTGAGGTGGTTCAACGAAAGAAGACACTGGAACATGAGATCCTGGAGACGGGTGCACTGGTCCGATGAAAGTCGGTTCCTGCTTCATGCCACAGATGGTCGAACTCGTGTATGGAGGTCCAGACGCACGGCGTACGACCAACGTAACATCATGGAAGATGTTCCATTTGGTGGAGGTTCCGTTATGATATGGGGGTGCATCTCATTTGATTGTAAGCTGGATCTGTTGACTGTACCTGGAACACTAAATGGACAAAGATATCAAGATTCCATACTGGATAGAGTTGTGGTCCCCCATTTTGTAAATCATGCACCTGGAACCCACCCTATATTCATGGATGACAACGCCCGACCACATCGTGCTAGAGCTGTGCATGAATACTTCCGCCAAAATGCCATCGAAACCCTACCATGGCCAGCAAGGAGCCCTGACATGAACCCTATTGAGCATATCTGGGACATTCTGGGAAACATGGTGAGAAGGAGGGATCCTCCTGTGCAGAACCTACAGGAATTAACAGACGCACTCCATCTTGAATGGCAACGAATACCATAATGGCGTATCAGTCGGTTGGTGACCAGCATGAGACGTCGTGTCCAGGCCGTCATCCAGGCACAACGTGGATATACCCGGTATTAATAATGACAGTCTCAAACTCGTGCACAGATGTTAAACTTCGTTTTCAGACACCATTAATGACAATCTAGCCACGTGTGTCAACTGTAGGGCAATAGTTGTCAGTTGTGTCAACGTAACCATATTCAGGCCTCGTTTTCAAGTTCAAACAAAAACATACAGTGTTTCCCCACCATCATAATCAGCATTCCTCTAGTTGCATTATTACCTCTTGCACTAAGATGGATGGGTACATAAATGTTTATGCTATTGCTTTCTTCATAGCACATGAATATACCCTCGCATGTGCGTAAAAATAGGGTGGTGCTTAACTTTTGCACAGGTGTATATATGTATTTAACTTTTCTCTAGTTCTGTGATGTGTTCAAATATGTTGATAACGATTTTAGTATCCTTTTCAGGTGGTCTATAAATTATTCCAAACATTTTATTTTTACCTTTGTTATCCGGAATTTCAATAAACAAAGTTTCTATGGGTATTTGACAGTGATAGGTTTCGCCATTCTTTGTAGTCAGTATTATTATTTATGAAGATGCCTTTGGACCATCTGATCTAATAATTAGCAATAAGAGGCCAAAGGAACCATGCTGCTCATCTGGACCATTAGCATTTGAACCATTTGCATTTAAACAAACATGATGGATAATTTTCGGAAGATCCATGATGGACACCAAACAAATTGTCCAATCAAAATTCTCATTTGATTTCTTGAAGTGCTGTGTAGTGGGTGCCCTACTGGCTAGTTGCTTGTGTCGTAGATATCACCCATGATCTTGATTAGTTAGGGCGAAACATCCAAAGGACATTATTTCCGCTGTGCATTCATCAAGTAGACAGTTTAGACATGTTTTCCCTCTGATTAATTCTGTAAATTTATTTGTAGGATTTGCAGTTTTCTGAAATACTTAGAAGATACTGTGATAGGTTGTTCCAATCCATTATCGTACTGGGACTAAAACTGAATTTAAAGATGGTGGTTCTTGCGCACATTTGGTTGAAGTGGCTGCTGTGCATATTTTTTTTTTTTTGCGAATTGGAGTCTGTAGACTGTCTAATGATATCTTTGCTTTTTGCTGTAGACCTTTGTAGAACAATATAAGGTTTTTTTTGTTTCCTTCTGTCTGGCAATGCTGGGAGTTTTAGGTTTTCCATTATGTTTGCCATACTTTCTGGTTCGTAGCAATAGTTTGAGGTTGTAAATCTAGCTGCACGTTTTTGTACATTTTCTAGTTTGTCTTGAAGTTATTTGATGTGTGTCACAGACTGTGCTTGCATATTCCAGAACTGGTCTAATCAGTCCCATGTATGCTTGTCTGATTTCTTGGGAACAGAATGATAAATTTCTCTGCAATGGTCCTAACATTCTGTACGATTTGCTGCAGATCCCAGTGATGTGTTTGTTCCGGCTTATGTCATTGGTGATGTTGACGCCCAAGTACTTTATTGATGAAACAAAACTTAGACTGGTTCCTTTTAGCGTGTAGTCGAATTTGATGGTTTGTATTTTTTTCTGGTTAGGCTCATCATGTTGCATTTTACTGATTGGAAGCAAATTTCCCAAGTGGTAACCCAGTTACCTAACATGTTTATGTCTTATTGGAGTGCCTCGCAGTCCTTGGGGTCGTCAATTTCCCGGTAGCATATGCAACCGTCGGCGAATAGCCTGATCTCTGAGGAAATATCCTGGACTATATCATTTATGTGGAATCAAAACAGTAGCAGGCCTAGAATGGTCTCTTGAGGTACTCCAGACAATGTCAGCAACATTTGATTTGGAACCATTGACTACTACACACTGGTTGCGACCTGATAAGAATGAGTCAATTCAATATAGTTTACACACCATATCTGTGCAATTTAGGTTTCAGAAGTTCATGTGAAGCAGCATCAACGGCCTTTTCAAAGTCGAGAATAAAAATGCCCACTTGTATCCGTTTATCACTGGATGAAGCCCAATCATTGATGACATTAATTAGTTGAGTTTCACAACTGTGAAATTTATGGAAGGCATGTTGTCTGTGAGCTAGGATGTTATTTTGTTCAAATGGCTAATTAAATTGTTCCAGCATCTTACAGCAAATGCATGTGATGGAAACCAGTTTATAGTTACTTGTTAAGGAATGGTTGCTTTTTATCTAAAGGACAAATTTTTGCTCATTTCCATTCATTTGGGATAACTCATTTGTCTTTTAACCCAAGAAACAGAATAGAATTCTGAATAGAATTTCTGGAGCAGACGACCATTGGGCCCTTTTGGACAAATTCAGTTGAATTGTGTTATGTGGCTGAGAAAATGCATCTTGACACCTTCCATTGTAGTTTTCAGAAAAAATGTTCACCCAAACAACTGATCCATTAAAATTCTAAATAGAAATTCTGGAGCATAGGACCCTTCAGGTCACATTTGGTTGAAATCCATCAAGCAGTTAAAGAGGAGGTGCATTTTGACAATTTCCGGTAAATCTGTCATAAACTCTAAGCTTTTCACCCAAAATTTGACCAATCAAAATTCTAAATAGACTTTTTTGAAGCCTGACACCATATGGTGCTTCTAGCCAAATTTGGTTGGAATCCATCAAGCGGCTAAGGAGGAGATGCATTTTGACAATTTCCAGTAAATTGTGCATACAATCCAGGATTTTCAGCCAAAAAATTGACCAATCAAAGTTCTGAAGACACTGTGGAGCGCACCACCATAGTATTCTTCCAAATAAATTTGGTTGAAATTGGTTAAAGTGTAAAGTAGAAGTTGCAATTTGATGGACGGATGATAGATGGATGGACGACAGACAACCACTATGACATTTGCCCTTTGGTAAAGGGGAGCTAAAGACTGAACCAAAATTGGACACTGTTAGATGAGTTTGATCTTTGACCTCATGCCCTAAATATCATTCCTTTATGTAGACATAGGTAAACATGTGTACAGGTTTAGTCTCAATATGGTGAACCCATCCAAAGACAAGAGGCCCTGTATAAGCTCACCTGGAATTATAGGCCACTGGCACAAACGAACAAAATGAGACAACCACTGTGAAGACAGTTTAGCCAACATTCATTAAAATTGGCCCAGCGGTTAATAAGTAGTCTTTCTACGATTTTCTCAGAAATTTCCAGAAAACACATGTCTGCCAATAATGCTAAATTTTGATTGATTCATGGTGGACAACGTTTTTTATCTATCAACTTTCCATGTACAAACTTTAATGGCATTTAGGCCATAATCAAATCTCCCAATATGCCCGATCTGTTCAGCAGGTCTGGAGAAGTTATTTTCATGAAAACTAGGTCATCCAAGATGGCCAGAAAGCCAGGAAAAAGATCCAAGAGGCTCGCCAAACCTTTTATCCGACAGTTTCAAATTTTTTTTTTTCAAATTTGAAATCAGAATACCCAAAAAGCTTCAAAATCGATCAAATAAAAATATTCAATATGGCCGCCAAACATGCAAATTTTTATTGGTCCACAGAGGCAATGTTTTT
This sequence comes from Chaetoderma sp. LZ-2023a, assembly GCA_034401795.1. Taxonomy (NCBI): domain Eukaryota; kingdom Metazoa; phylum Mollusca; class Caudofoveata; order Chaetodermatida; family Chaetodermatidae; genus Chaetoderma; species Chaetoderma sp. LZ-2023a. The sequence goes on along the minus strand of CM067370.1, from coordinate 157,772,280 downwards.
TGATGGATCAACTTCCCTTGAACAAAGTTTAATGGCCTTTAAGCCCTAATCATAAATGCTAAATTTCAGGCTGATCCGTTCAGCGGTTCTGGAGAAGTCATTTTCACGAAAACTAGGTCATCCGAGATGGCTGCCGACCTATTTGGCCAATCAACTTCCCTTGGATAAGATTGGTTCAGCTCTTGCCCTAGATCATGTTCCATTGCATTATTATGGGTGTTTTGCTCTTGCTCTAAATCATATTTCATTGCATTATTATGGGAGTTTTTGACAGGAAAATAACTCAAGATGGTCACCAAACAGTTTATCCGACATTTTCGAAAATGGTAAATCTGAAGTGAGAATAACCAAAAACCTTTGTAAAACCAATTTTGGCTCCAAAATCCCTCAAATAAAAATATCCATTTTGATTGGTCCATGGCAGCCTTGTTTTTTACGCATCAACTTCCCTTGAACCAACTTTAATGGCCCTTAGTCCCTAATCATGTCTGCTAAATTTCGCTAAGACTAGGTCAACCAAGATGGCTGCTAAACCCTTTGATCAATCAAGTTCCCGTGAACAAATTTGGTTCATCTCTTGCCCTAGATCATATTTCATGAGGTTTGTATCAATGCCAAAATGGGTTTCGGAGATTTTTAAAGATGCTTCTAAAAATTGGCCAAAATCCAAGATGGCCACCGAACAAATTAGCCGATCGGCTTTGTTTGAACAAACTTGAATCCCTATATGCTAAGGATGCTTCCGGCCAAATATAATTGAAATCGGCCCAGTGGCTCGTGAGAAGTGATTTAAGGAAAGGTTGACGGATGATGGATGTACAACGAATGGTCGCCAAGGCATAAGCTCACTTGGCCTGTCAGGCCAGGTGAGCTGATAATAGGATACATGGAGATAGACCAAAAATTTATCCAAAGTTCGACACCATCAGATGAGCTTGACCGTTGAAATCACTACTTCAATATAATTCTTCTGTCTCCGCTTGGTATAGGTAAGCAGGTATCCAATTTGTTACAATATGGTGAACCCATTCAGAGAAATAAGACGATATGTGGATACACAAACCAAAAATGTAATCGAGATTGGATGCAGAGACGGACCAATAGAACCAATGGAGGAATCCAGTCTTAGCTATGCCCCGACCATCTCTAGCTACGCCAGAAAGGCATACTTTGAATAATATGGAATCTAATTGTTGGAATGAATATGGGCTAAGTAAATGGCATAGAAAGTGTATCCTGTGCCTATCCGATGTGGATAAAAGCTACACCGATAGACTATGCTATGTAACGAACGCTTAATTGATGACAGACTTAAGTGTTGTTGTACAAATTGTATGTCTTTACTACTTGATAAACACGATGTTGAATAATTTAAAACTAATTACTGCGCATTGTTGCTGCCATAGATCAGGGACTGATCGATCCCAAAACGGGCCAAGCATGGGTGGAACTTAGCTAGAGAAGGGTGGGGTATAGCTAAAACTGGATTCTTCGATTATTACTACTAGTCAAAAGTGAATACAGGAACTACTACTAGTCGACTCCCACATGAACTAAACTAAATTTCTCCATTTTGCTTGAACATTTCTGTAAGATACACATGAAAAGAAGCCATATTGCATACTGTAATTTCATATTTATCATATGAAGCACATGAATGGAACCGTCTCAATTATTTCACCTTGCTCATCTTTCCAGATAAACATGTTTTTTATATATTACATATATATATATATATATATATATATATATATATATATATATATATATATATATATATATATTTATATTTATATATATATATATATATATATATATATATATATATATATATATATATATATATATATATATATATATATATATAAATATATATATATATATATATATATATATATATATATATATATATATATATATATATATATATATATATATATATATATATAAAATCACAGTATTTCTTCAGTTTTCTCTGCTGTATGGATTTTCATGTGACACACTAACTACTTACTTTGTTCTATAAATGCTTTATCACAAACTAAGCATGAGTAAGTGTTTTCCCCATTATGGGTCATCATGTGATCTAATAAATTAATTCTCATTATAAATGTTTTATTACACCCAGAGCATGAGAATAACCTCTCCAATATGGGTCCTCATGTGATTCAATAAATGCTGTTTCGTTTAAACATTTTATTACACACAGAGCATGAGAATGGATTCTCTCCAGTATGAGTCCTCGTGTGATCCAATAAAGTGTGTTTCCATATAAATGTTTTATTACACACAGAGCATGAGAATGGCTTCTCCCCAGTATGGGTCCTCACGTGATTCAATAAAGCCTCCTTCTGTAAAAATGATTTATTACAATCAGAACATGAGAATGGCTTCTCTCCAGTATGGGTCCTCATGTGATTCAATAAATGATGTTTGTGTAAATGTATTAATACACACAGACATGAGAATGGCTTCTCCCCAGTATTGGTCTTAATGTGACCAAAAAGTTGCTCCTTCTGTCTAAATCTTTTATTACACACAGAACATGAGAATGGTTTCTCGCCAGTATGAGTCCTTATGTGATCCAATAAATTGTTTCTGCATAAATGTTTAATTACACACTGAGAATGGGTTCTCCTCAGTATGGGTTCTTATGGGATCCAATAAAGTGTTTCCGTATAAATGTTTTATTACACACAGAGCATGAGAATGGCGTCTCCCCAGTATGGGTCCTCATATGAGTCACTAAAGATGCTTGCCTTGTAAATGTTTATTACACACAGAACATGAGAATGGCTTCGTCCCATTATGGGTACTCATATGATTGACTAAAGATCCTTGCCTTGTAAATGTTTTATTACACACAGAACATGAGAATGGTTTCTCCCCAGTATGGTTCCTCATGTGATCCAATAAAGTTTGTTTCCGTATAAATGTTTTATTACACACAGAGCATGAGAATGGTTTCTCCTCCAGTATGAGTCCTCATGTGATTCAATAAACTATTTTTCTCTATAAATGTTTTATTACACACAGAGCATGAGAATCACGTCTTCCCAGTATGGGTCAACATGTGATTAACTAAAGATCCTTGCCATGTAAATGTTTTATTACACACAGAACATGAGAATGGCTTCTCCCCAGTATGTAACCTCATGTGATTCAATAAATTATGTTTATGTGTAAATGTATTATTACATACAGAACATGAGAAAAGCTTCTCCCCAGTATGGGACCTCATGTGATTCAATAAATTATATTTATGTGTAAATGTTTTCTTGCACACAGAACATGAGAATGGCTTCTCCCCAGTGTGGGTCCTCATGTGATTCAATAATTTATATTTATGTTTAAATGTTTTCTTACACACAGAACATGAGAATGGGATTCTCCTCAGTATGAGTCCTCATGTGATTCAATAAATTATGTTTAAGTGTAAATGTATTATTACATACAGAACATGAGAATGGCTTCTCCCCAGCATGGGTCCTCATGTGATTCAATAATTTATATTTTTGTATAAATGTTTTCTTACACACAGAACATGAGAATGGCTTCTCCTCAGTATGAGTCCTCATGTGATTCAATAAATTATGTTTAAGCGTAAATGTTTTATTACACACAGAGCATGAGAATGGTTTCTCCCCAGTATGGTTCCTCATGTGATCCAATAAAGTTTGTTTCCATATAAATGTTTTATTACACACAGAGCATGAGAATGGTTTCTCCCCAGTATAAGTCCTCATGTGATTCAATAAACTATTTTTCTCTATAAATGTTTTATTACACACAGAGCATGAGAATCACGTCTTCCCAGTATGGGCCAACATGTGATTAACTAAAGATCCTTGCCATGTAAATGTTTTATTACACACAGAACATGAGAATGGCTTCTCCCCAGTATGTAACCTCATGTGATTCAATAAATTATGTTTATGTGTAAATGTATTATTATATACAGAACATGAGAAAAGCTTCTCCCCAGTATGGGTCCTCATGTGATTCAACAATTTATATTTATGTATAAATGTTTTCTTACACACAGAACATGAGAATGGCTTCTCCTCAGTATGAGCCCTCATGTGATTCAATAAATTATGTTTAAGTGTAAATGTATTATTACATACAGAACATGAGAATGGCTTCTCCCCAGTATGGGTCCTCGTGTGATTCAATAATTTATATTTTTGTATAAATGTTTTCTTACACACAGAACATGAGAATGGCTTCTCCTCAGTATGAGTCCTCATGTGATTCAATAAATTATGTTTAAGTGTAAATGTTTTATTACACACAGAGCATGAGAATGGTTTCTCCCCAGTATGGTTCCTCATGTGATCCAATAAACTTTGTTTCCGTATAAATGTTTTATTACACACAGACCATGAGAATGGTTTCTCCCCAGTATAAGTCCTCATGTGATTCAATAAACTATTTTTCTCTATAAATGTTTTATTACACACAGAGCATGAGAATGACGTCTTCCCAGTATGGGTCAACATGTGATTAACTAAGGATCCTTGCCATGTAAATGTTTTATTACACACAGAACATGAGAATGGCTTCTCCCCAGTATGTAACCTCATGTGATTCAATAAATTATGTTTATGTGTAAATGTATTATTACATACAGAACATGAGAATGGCTTCTCCCGAGTATGGGTTCTCATGTGATTCAATAAATTATATTTATGTGTAAATGTTTTATTACACACAGAGCATGAGAATGGTTTCTCCCCAGTATGGTTCCTCATGTGATCCAATAAAGTTTGTTTCCATATAAATGTTTTATTACACACAGAGCATGAGAATGGTTTCTCCCCAGTATAAGTCCTCATGTGATTCAATAAACTATTTTTCTCTATAAATGTTTTATTACACACAGAGCATGAGAATGACGTCTTCCCAGTATGGGTCAACATGTGATTAACTAAAGATCCTTGCCATGTAAATGTTCTATTACACACAGAACATGAGAATGGCTTCTCCCCAGTATGCAACCTCATGTGATTCAATAAATTATGTTTATGTGTACATGTATTATTATTACATACAGAACATGAGAATGGCTTCTCCCCAGTATGGGACCTCATGTGATTCAATAAATTATATTTATGTGTAAATGTTTTCTTACACACAGAACATGAGAATGGCTTCTCCCCAGTGTGGGTCCTCATGTGATTCAATAATTTATATTTATGTATAAATGTTTTCTTACACACAGAACATGAGAATGGCTTCTCCTCAGTATGAGTCCTCATGTGATTCAATGAATTATGTTTAAGTGTAAATGTATTATTACATACAGAACATGAGAATGGCTTCTCCCCAGTATGGGTCCTCATGTGATTCAATAATTTATATTTTTGTATAAATGTTTTCTTACACACAGAACATGAGAATGGCTTCTCCTCAGTATGAGTCCTCATGTGATTCAATAAATTATGTTTAAGTGTAAATGTTTTATTACACACAGAGCATGAGAATGGTTTTTCCCCAGTATGGTTCCTCATGTGATCCAATAAAGTTTGTTTCCGTATAAATGTTTTATTACACACAGAGCATGAGAATGATTTCTGCCCAGTATAAGTCCTCATGTGATTCAATAAACTATTTTTCTCTATAAATGTTTTATTACACACAGAGCATGAGAATGACGTCTTCCCAGTATGGGTCAACATGTGATTAACTAAAGATCCTTGCCATGTAAATGTTTTATTACACACAGAACATGAGAATGGCTTCTCCCCAGTATGTAACCTCATGTGATTCAATAAATTATGTTTATGTGTAAATGTATTATTACATACAGAACATGAGAATGGCTTCTCCCCAGTATGGGTTCTCATGTGATTCAATAAATTATATTTATGTCTAAATGTTTTATTACACACAGAGCATGAGAATGGTTTCTCCCCAGTATGGTTCCTCATGTGATCCAATAAAGTTTGTTTCCGTATAAATGTTCTATTACACACAGAGCATGAGAATGGCTTCTCCCCAGTATTGGTCATAGTGACCAAAAATATGCTCCTGTCTAAATGTTTTATTACACACAGAGCAGGCGAATGGCTTCTCCCCAGTATGGGTCCTCATGTGAATTCACTAAAGTTCCTTGCCATGTAAATGATTTATTACACAGACAGCATGAGTGTGGTTTCTGTCCATGAGATCTCATGTGATACACTAGCTTACTATGCTGCAAATAAGTTTGATCACACACTCAGCAGGTGTAACAGTTCTCCTAAGTATGTGTCTTAATGTGAAATACTAGACCATCTTGTGCTGTAACTGCCTTACCACATGCATAGCAAGAATAGGTTATTTCCCAGTATGGCTCCCTCATGAGACACACTAATTACATTGCTGTAAACATGTCTTATTACACTCAGAGCAGGAATCAGGTTTTCCTAATGTGAAGTACTAAACTAGTCTGATTTGCAAAAGTATGACTTCGTGGATGCTATGTAACACACTAACGAACTGTCTTAGTACAGAGAGTATTCTCTCCTGTCCTGATGTGACAAAGGAAATGCAGTTGGAAATAAAAATATGTTCCCACATTGTGTGCATTTACAGCATCAATGAGATCAGAAGTGTTAATCTTCCATATTGCAGTTCAAAACAATGTTATGTATTAAAGAAAAAATAAATACTTATAGCACTGAATCTAGGTGTGGAGTATCTAATCCATTGCTATGACTTATGAGAATCCGCATGCCAGGTCAGTGCAGAGGTCACGGTAAGCTAAAAAGAATAAAATACAATAATACATTAAATTCAATGTTACGGATATATTCGACATAAAATGAATGCGGAGCCAGTTTAGGTGCTGCTCATCTGTTTTATAACGACTTAAAGGTCTTGTGGGACTTGAGATCGATAACGAATTTCAATTAATTTTATGATCTATTATTGCTCTATTTAAATACAATAACCTCACTTTGGAGTGAGTGAAAATATGTTAGACAGCCCAATAAGGCGATTAAATGACGCCTCAGTCTCAAACATGTCACCGCTCGCTATGACGTCACACCGGGAACGTAGCTGTGAGCTGGATCAAGGTTTCTGTCTTTAGTACAAAGGTAACGTATTTTAAAACGTGCATTTAACGGGATAGACTTCACATACCATAACACAATTTATCTCAGGTTTGAAGCTAATTCTTCAAGAAATCAAAAAACTATAATTCTTGAAAATCTATTAGGATAATAAATGGTTTTATGGGTAGCTATATTCGCATATTAATAGGCCAGTAAACATTGGACAATAAATAATGAACCCAAATCGGCAATATTTCAATTTATGGGCCAAATAATCTTTAGGGACTAACAGTAGTAGGCCTAATGGCGGATCCAATAATGCCATATTTGAAAACATCCGGATTGGTAAATATCGGAGATGAATGGGTGTGAGTGTGATGAGCTGGGTGGGGTAGGTTGAGGATGGCTGTATGTGGTAGACCTACATAAATTTGCGCACATGCCGTTTTGTTGCTCTCCGATTTAAATATGCCCGTATTGGCGTGAATAATGTAAGTAGTGAAACATTGTTCCTTGGTCATTGTTTCCATGCGTAAATGCAATCTATAATTTTCCTAAAATAGTGCAATAATTCATATCTGGAAGAAGATGTAGGCTACAGAGTACAGAAAATGATGAATGTAAAATTGTGCGTCTTAAATGTGAGTTCTAGGAGTGAGTCTTTCCATGATTTGACCGTAATTGCTTACCTATATGCTATATATTTTAACAAGGTGTTTGCATGAGACAGAGACATGGATTAACATGTTAGATTCAACAAAGTGGTGCGTGGGGTGAGTCGGGGAGGGGGGCGTCACGCCTGTGACAACCACCACCACTACGGCCACATCGATCGTTTCCAAAACGTCTTCCGTGTGATGGAAGTAGCCTACATGAATATTTCGATGTAGTGAAAAAGCAAAACTTTAGTGAATAAACAAATTTTAAATAAGTAGGTGAACCAGACGTAAACAGTACGTTATAAGTTATTTATAAGCTGTACTGTATATTATAGTGAACATTTGTATGTGACCCTTCAACTCATGCGGGTGGCAGTGAAAGATGTGCTGTCACTTCCTAAAATGTAAACAGTGTGTGCTCGATACTATTTTACGGAGACTGTATAAACAAATAGATTAGTTTTATTAATAGATTTATATTTAACTGGCACTTTAAGCACCGAGTTGTTAAATTTATTCAAAGGCCTATACAATAGTAAATTGTGATCGTACATGCCACAGTGTGCTGCTACTAACATTGTAAAAGTTATGCGTTTGTGTACATTATCCTACTCGCGTGTCTACAGCCTGCGTAAAATCGTTAGTCAATCCAGAAAGATATTAGCTATATATATGCATTCGCATAATTGTATTTCAAAAAGTGTGTGGTGATGTTTATACTATTCATGATATACGCCGACATCTGTCCATGTAGCTTACACACACATCGTAAGCTACATAGTCTATTGCTCTATTAGAATAACGTCTAAAGAACATGAGATGACTGAAAATGTATACCACTGGTATTTTTGCATAAGCCTACTTTTGCAGCTCTCAAACCAATGTAATTTCAGGTCTAATTCACATACACAAAAACCGCTGTTACTGTCACAGGGGTCCATAAAGTGGACCAGATTGGCATACCGGCCCGCCACACTGACGCCAACACTCTACACTAAATATACTACTACTACTACTACTACTACCATAAATATATATTTTTTGCTGGCGTCAGTGCAGCGGGACGTACGCCAATCTTGTCCACTTTATGGATCCCTGTGGTTACTGTCACCACCAATTGGCGTATGTTAGTATTTTGATGTTCGTCACCAATTCACCATACAGGTCTGTCCTTTAATCGACAAAATATTATCCACTTTTGCGATAATCACTGAATCTTTGTGCAACTTGAACAAAATAATGTCCATGTGTGAACAATGAATTGCCATACACCGATGTGTAATACATAGGTGCATAGGTGCCTAATACACACGTAATAAGCTCCTATGCTCCCTATGGTATTATTTCGAATAGTAATCTGACAGGAATTGATGGCCGCATCCCGGTGTGATGTCACAACTTTAGCTTGATAAATGAAAACGTTTGGTTGTCAAGATGGTTGCTATGTGCTTATCTCAGCTTTGGCTGTGCTGATTAAAAAAATGTAAATATCATTTTGTTCTTTTAGTAAAGGAGACTATATATTATGATTGTCAAGTTAATCAGAGCAATCGGGTAGCTAGTCCTCACAACAGCTTTAATCTAAGATACTATTACAGAAGCTTGACGCTTGGATACTTCATGTCCTTATTACAGCTCCTGTTAAGAAAATGTCCTATACTCATCTGTACTATAGTCAAACTTATTGCATTCTATTTAATTAATTAATTATTATTATTATTATTATTATTATTATTATTTGTTCTGCTGACTGGGTACAAGTATGAGAATGGCATGCCATGATGGGGAGTGTTTTCCAGTCTAGTATTTATCTTAAATCTTCTTTTTTTTATACACTGCTTGAAAGACTGTAGGGTTATTATGTCTGTACGTTTGTTTGTGTCTGTATTATTCCTTAACTGAATTGCTTTGCATACAGGTTTTTGTTGTGCTCCTTTTGTTTGAAGGTGTGTTGAGTGCATGTTATTTCATGTTCTTGTTCTGTGAGGATGCAATTGTGTATTGCGCGTAAAGATGTTAGGTAAAGACAAGGGTAAGTTGCCATTGTGGTAGTCTCTTAAGATTGTCTATAATAGGAGCCTTCCAATGTCTTATTTTAAGACCTTTTCTGATTTAAAGATGTCCTGGCCACCTGCTGTTTGTGAGAATAGTTTAATAGGTTGTTTTTGCAATAATTTTAGGTCTTTTAGTCTAGCTTGAGATATATTGGTCCATATAGCATTGTAGTAGGTAATGTGAGGAAGTACCATTGCGCAGTACATGTTTTTAATAATATTAGGTGTTAGATAGGGTTTCAGTCTGCGAATGATGACAATGCTTTTTGCTACTCTGCTAGTAATAATTTAAATATGCTTCACCCAGGTTAAATTTTTGTCCAGATAGATTCCTAAAAGTTTAGCATATTGGCCATCTTGAATTATCTGGTTGTTGATATAGAGGTTTGGGAGAGCTACTTCTTTTAGTTTCTTAGATTTTGTGAATAATATATAATCAGTTTTAGATACATTTAAGGACAATTTGTTTGCTTTTAAACCAGTCTATTAATTTCACCATTTCAACATTGACATTTTTGTATCGAATTTCTATGTCCTTTTGGCTGCAAAAGGCATTTGTATCGCCTGCAAAAAGTATTGGTGAGATATGTTTGCCGACTTTGGGTATGTCATTCATATATAGGAGAAGCCGCAGGTGCCCAAGAACTGAACCTTGGGGAACACCGCAAACTACATTTCTGTATTCAGAGATATCCCCCTTGAATTGTACACATCGTTCCCTGTTTGACAGGTAACTCTTTATCCAGTTCAATGCAGTACCCCATTATTCCATCATATGCTAGCTTTTGCAGTAAAATTGTATGATCAGTTGTATCGAAGTCTGGAAAGATCCAAGAATACACCTAGCGTATGTTTATTGTTCTCAAGGGAGATAGATAATCTTTTAATCATATTAACAATGGCAACGTAGTAGTGCTTTTCTGTGAAACTATATTGAGAAGGATATCTGATTGAGTTTTATTTAGATATTTAGTAATTCTACTAAAATACAGCTTTTCAAGAAGCTTTGAGAAAAGAGGAAGTACTGAGACTGGCCGACAATTAGTAAAGTCAGATGCATCTTTACCTTTGTATATGGGTGTAGCACGTGCAACCTTTAGTCTTGATGGAAATACTCCATGTGTAAGTGAGAGATTACAGATGTGGTCTAATGGTGTTAGTATTTCTGTTACAGTGTTTAAAAAATTTCCATTTGAAATCATTCATTCCAGCACTTTTAACTGTGTTAATTTGCATTAGTATTTTGTGGATTTCATGAGTATCTGTTGGATTTAAGAAAATAGAGTGTTGATAGCTACCTGTCAGGAAATCCTTTACATGTATGTTCGAGCATGGCTGAATCATTTGTCATAAATTATGACCAATGTTAGTAAAATACTCATTAAATTTGTCTGCTATTTATATTGTGTCGTTAATGACTGTATTATTATAAATAAACCGTGATGCTTAAGTATTGCCTTTTTTCTTATTTAGTAATGATTTAATAAGTATTCATGTTTCCTTTATATTATCTTTTTGTTCATCAAATTTATTATGAAAATAGTTTATTTTCTCTATATTTCTTGAACTGTGAGTCATTATACTTTGTCGGATATTTAATAAAATGCAGATATAACTTGTTTTTCTTGTGATGGAGCCCCGCGCGAGGCAGTTTCCTCTTGCAAAACCAATTTATTGGCCTACGTGAGGCATTTAGTTTATATTAAACTAGTGTGCACTCACATGTTAGGCCACGCTAGGGTTTCCTCCTCACATAGTTACCTATCATATATATATATATATATATATATATATATATATATATATATATATATATATATATATATATATATATATATATATATATATATATATATATATATATATATATATATATATATATATATATATATATATATATATATATATATATATATATATATAATGATAAGTTAGGTATCTCTGGCGAGACAGCACTCGGACGATGCAATATCGTCATATCTAATAGGGTACGCCAAAGCTAGCAGCGGTTAGTCCCTAGAACACACCTTTCTAATAAGCCAGCTTCTACTCACTGTGCCAACTTCCAAAATAAACTAGACTAAGAGGGTAAGATGCAGAGCCACACTAGATTCACTAATAGCTGGGAGGAAATGGTGGTATTTCATACAGGCGTGACCATTGCAGTAGCCCTTGGGGTCTCCCTCCGCATTCCCCGAGCTTTGCTAACCAGGAGAAGGTTGAAATGGAATGTCAAGAGGCCTGAGCTACACTCCTGCTTATCAATGCTCTTTATTTTTTGCTTATCCTGTTAACAATGAAGAAATGTTCACTATACCTAATTCTTGCGAAGTGTGGGCACAGATGGGTTTAAATGGAGCATATAAAAACACTGCATATTTGATTTACTAGCGCAACTCAACCATACCTGCAATCAGTCACTAGTACAAGGCATATTTCTATCCAAAGTAAAATCGACACGTGTTACTGCAATATTTAAAGCAAAAGACACACCAAAGGTCACAAATTACAGGCCTGTCTCAATACTTCCATCTTTCTCCAAATTTAGGGAGTGATAAATGTATAATAGATTACTCAATTACCTAAAAAAACAATGCAGAGGAAATCGTGTATGTTTCACAGTATAGATTCCGCCAGAAACACTCAACAAGGCTCGCACTAGTTGAAATGACCCAATGAATCAATTGAAAATAAAGAGCATATATTGAGCATCGTCCTGGACCTCTCGAAAGCTTTTGATACTATCAATCACATTTTATTTGGAAAACTTGCCTATTATGCAATCCGAGGATGTGCAGTTGCCTGGTTTCAGAGCTACTTAACTGATAGAACACAATGTGTGCAATTTAACGCAACCTGCTCTGAAAACAGGATATTAATCTGTGGTGTTCCTCGGAGGCTAATTCTTGCTCCTCTGCTGTATGAATGACTTACCAAAAATTTGCTACAAATTGTCACTAATACTGTTTGCCGATGACACCCAACGCCTTTTGTTCTGACAAACTTAGATATATTTTAAGAAAGAGTAAATAAAGAAATGGAAGCAGTTATTAATTGGTTCAAAGTAAACACGCTATCATTAAATGTTAATACAACAAAATATGCCATTTTCAAAGACTAGACAATCAATAAACAATAGCATTCAAAAAATCTATATTAATAAAAAATAAATTGAAGAAGCTACTTTGCTAAATTCTTAGAAGTTTATTTAGACAAGAACCTGACATAGGGCAAACAACTTGAGGTAGTCACAGTTGAAGTAGCAAGAGGCATGGGGGTCATTCAAAGACTAAAGCCATACCTAACACAAGCCACTATTGAAACACTGTATTCCAGACTGATCCTTCCGCCCTCATATATTGCAATGCCACATGGACTAACACACAAAATGGCAAATTAACAAAAATTCAAAGCATGCAGAAAAAATGCATTAAAATCTTCTCAAAAACAGCAAAGGGTCAAAACATGTTCAAAACACAGAAACCTCTAAAACTCACAGACATAGATGATCAACATTGCCAGAGTCTTTCATCACAAAATCCTATCTAAATCTATAACCAACAGCTTTACAAACAACCCTTTAAATCCACCCATACAACCAATCTAAAAATAGAGGCGTGCCTTCTACGAGAATACACCTCTAATGTATTGACCGGCCATCTTATTACGTCATCACAACGACTAGATTGTTACACAGACTCCACTTCGGCGACCAGACATTTCGGGACCCAGTCCATCTCCGCAGTGGACTGTAAATGGAACACTATGGATCATGTTGATTTTGGTATCATCTTAACCTCTGTATCACTAGCTTAATAGACATTAAAATGGACTTGATCCACCCAGTGGTTGGTGTCATATCAATATCCACGCAACGTCAGCAAATTCTTGACCTCATTTTGTGTGTGACAGATTTGAATTTTACGACGAATTCAGAGGGACTATTTTTCTGTTAACTACTTGTCATACAGACAACTATAGGCGTTATATCATCGTTTTGTGAATCAATATTGTTTGGAATGAGGAGAGTAGCGCTCGTGTCCTTTTAAGCTCAATTCTCTCTACCACCATATCCTGGTGGAAAACACTATGCCAATGGTTACTCAATACATACAAGATACTTTTCTCGATCTCGAATCGAAGGAGATCTCGCGAGATACGAATGCCATATAACACTAGGAACAAACAAGATCTCCACATTAGAGAGACACACACACACACACAGACACAGGCAAACGTAGAATTTCAATTGGTGCCACCAAAGAGTGGAATAAAACAGATAAACAAACACACGAAAAATCCTAACACTAAAGCATACAAAGACATAATTAAAACTAGCATGCTCAATACATACTAGATCTAGATAACACACTAAGCAGCTATTATTACATAATGACATGATAACCAAGATCACACACTTCCTGTATGATTGCCATAGCTACTATCACAACAACAACAACAACAACAGCAGCAGCAGCAGCAGCAGCTGCTGCTGCTGCTGCTGCTGCTGCTACTACTACTACTGCAACATTTTAATGCACTATTACTGCTATCGTGACTACTGCTTCTTTTAAACTGATGCACCTTAACAAGTGCTATGTAGTTCGGATCGACCGTCGGGTACCGGCCGTACCAGCTAAGCTGGGTACGCGCTGCCCGTCCTGGATTCATTCCCTGAACACGGCCACCTGGGTAGAGCCATAAGCATATATAGGCCTATGAGAGAGATCGCGTTGCGAAAACGACTAAGTTCGTTAAAATGCATGATGCGCATGTGCACATCTAGATGCTATTTTTGATGGAGCACGTAGTTTACGACCAAGCTAGGATGGCGCTTTTAGTGTACCGAGATGGTACCCTGTAATCTTTATTGATTGCCTGTTCCCATTGAATCTCGCATTAATCAAGACCAGAATTCAACGGGCTTTTTAAATCTGTAAACCATTTCAAAGTCGGTTAAGAAATGGCTGAGTTATCCATGGAAAACCCTTCTTGATTATCTTCAAAATATTGCCATGACGTCATAACCACGTGGACACAGAACTTCTAGAATGTTCTAGAACAATCGACTGCGCCATTATTAGCTACGCGCTGATTGGCTGTTGCTCAAACGATGATTGGTTGGAGCCTACGCCTGTGACGTCACAGGGAGTATAAAAGGAGATGCGATCCAGAGATCGAGAGCATCCTCGGCCGGGGCCCGAACAGGTTGGATCTGTACCAGCTACTATCAGCGCAACAGACAATACGCGTATTACTTCGCTATGTGTCAGGATTTTCTCCTGTAACTGGCAGTTGCCCAACCCACCACACTAAAACAATTTTGTAACTTCCGACTTACGGGAGTAATTTGGAACTTTCCGATTTTTGTTCACGAATATCAATATCTACTTCGGAACACGAATTTGCGGTGAGGCCTTTATGGCCTGAATATGTGATTCTACAGATGTAGAGGCAGGATGTTCTTTGATGGATGGCCATGCCTAAAAGTGGTATTTCAACTGTCACCGCACTAATATCATGTAGGTTCTTCTAACTTTCAACCGCAGCAAGTACACTCTGCCCGGTGCGTCTTCAGAGCTGGTTGACGTACCCAGCACCGTGAAGCTTTGTTTTGTATCTTCGTTTGGCTCTGACAACCCCCGCTTGTGATTGGGTTGTTTACAACTTCCATCCATGCCATCGGTGTACGGGAACTTTCTTCACCACAGTAGTACTATCGTATCTTTTTCTGACTGCTCGTTAGACATCCTATTAGGCTTACAGTGCTGAGCGATGTCCTCCCGCCATGAGTGTTCTTGCGGAAATCTTGTTTGCGGAAAACAGCTTGCGGGAACCAACCTGCGGGAACTTTCCAGCTTCCTGAGAATGCATCAACGCACATCAACTACAGAATGACGTATCAATTTCAGTAACACGGTAGCCTAACTTAAGAATGACTACCGAGTAACTATACTTCACAGTTTAAGTATTTCTCTATATATACTACTTTAAATATATTGTATCCGTAAGAACGGTCCCGATGACTAAAAAGGTACCGCAACGGTCTTAGGACATCTAGTTATAATTTCTGTATTTGTTTATAGTTATTCTCATTTTCTGTAAGGTGTTTTACTAACCGCACCGTAGTAGGTTCGTTAACCTGTACTAAATATATAACTTTGATCATTTGATACCGTATTGATTGTTCTGGTTAGATTATGTATATATACACCTGTGCAAAAGTTAAGCGCCACCCTATTTTTACGCACATGCGAGGGTATATTCATGTGCTATGAAGAAAGCAATAGCATAAACATTTATGTACCCATCCATCTCAGTGCAAGAGGTAATAATGCAACTAGAGGAATGCTGATTATGATGGTGGGGAAACACTGTATGTTTTTGTTTGAACTTGAAAACGAGGCCTGAATATGGTTACGTTGACACAACTGACAACTATTGCCCTACAGTTGACACACGTGGCTAGATTGTCATTAATGGTGTCTGAAAACGAAGTTTAACATTTGTGCACGAGTTTGAGACTGTCATTATTAATACCGGGTATATCCACCTTGTGCCTGGATGACGGCCTGGACACGACGTCTCATGCTGGTCACCAACCGACTGATACGCCATTGTGGTATTCGTTGCCATTCAAGATGGAGTGCGTCTGTTAATTCCTGTAGGTTCTGCACAGGAGGATCCCTCCTTCTCACCATGTTTCCCAGAATGTCCCAGATATGCTCAATAGGGTTCATGTCAGGGCTCCTTGCTGGCCATGGTAGGGGTTCGATGGCATTCTGGCGGAGGTATTCATGCACAGCTCTAGCACGATGTGGTCGGGCGTTGTCATCCATGAATATAGGGTGGGTTCCAGGTGCATGATTTACAAAATGGGGGACCACAACTCTATCCAGTATGGAATCTTGATATCTTTGTCCATTTAGTGTTCCAGGTACAGTCAACAGATCCAGCTTACAATCAAATGAGATGCACCCCCATATCATAATGGAACCTCCACCAAATGGGACTTCTTCCATGATGTTACGTTGGTCGTACGCCGTGCGTCTGGACCTCCATACACGAGTTCGACCATCTGTGGCATGAAGCAGGAACCGACTTTCATCGGACCAGTGTACCCGTCTCCAGGATCTCATGTTCCAGTGTCTTCTTTCGTTGCACCACCTCAGACGCTCCTCTTTGTGGTGTGCAGTGAGGAGAGGACGTCTGACAGGTCTCCTAGCTTTCATGCCAGCAGCATACAGTCTCCTTTTGACGGTAGACATTGACACTCTATTGCGCGTTTCCCATTGCTGGCTGAGCACTCTGCTGTTGGTGAATGGAGATCTCCTAACAAGGCGTACTAGGGCTCGATCATCATGGGCAGTAGTCTTCCTCGGTCTTCCAGATCTAGGCCTGTCCTTCACCTCGTTAGTTTGCCCATGTTTTGCAATCAAACGACTGATTACAGTATGGTTAATGTTCAGCTGTCTGCCAATCTCTCTGCATGACATACCAGTGGTATGCATGCCTATGATTTGCCATTTCACACGATCACTTAACCTTCGTCTTGCCATAGCGGTTCACAATCAAGAGCTAATTCTCTCTGTACAAATAAACCACGGTCATGAACACAAAATTCCTAATCTTGTCGCCTAAATCTGTATGTAATGTTCTACACCTCAAACTGGACTTTTACATAACTGAACACGTGTGCTGTTTCCCGCCACGCACGGACATCAAGCGGCGTGAAGTCATGCATGCATGTGCATTTCGTACTTGGAATTATGCCAGCTAACGCGGGGACAAAAAGTATGGCAGCCTAGTTGTACCATCATGTTTCTACGTTCTATTGTTTTTGCTGGTGCTTAACTTTTGCACAGGTGTATATATATGGCCAGTGGCCATCAGTTCATATGTTTTGCTTATTTATAGAAAATATAGGACTGCAGCGCACGTAGGAAACACTATACAGCAACACTCATATATGCAGCACCTTCCCCCACCACCAACAATTTTTCACTGAGGTCGCTGTCCATGCTATAACTCTGTTTAGCCTGGCATGCTACTGACTAAACCTTTTCTATTCAGCTCGATATGATAGGTTCAAAATGATTAGAGACACTTTCTTCATTACCAACTCAGTAATATACTCTTCTTTTCCGGCAGTGCGATAATCTAGCGCCGCACTCCGGTAAGACTCATAACTCCAAGATTTGGTCTCTTTTCATGCTCCACTCAGCCATGTATCTTCTTAATTGTTTGGATGTCCCCATCCGCACCATGGGCTGATCCGACTCTGGGAAACTGTTGGGGTTTCAGAGCGGTGATAGGCTAGGGTGTGGTATCACATACATTCCCCTTGTATCTTTGGATACTTAGTAGTTAGCACATTAGCCAATGTAGGAAAGCACTGCGAAAACCTATATTAATTATTATTTTTATTACTGAACAAACCTCCCGCACCGCAGTGCAAAACAGGGCAACTTGTATATAAACCTAATGACAGGTTAAACGATTAGTTCCATAGGACCCGGTGACGGGCGAGATACGTATCGCCACCGAATTCCATAAGAATGTCTGGGCATGATATTTAGATCTGCCACGCCCTTGCGGGAAGGGCATTTACGGTGGGTATTCGTCTCTCTCACCCCACCATAATGATAGAACAATGGTCTAATAATGCGTTCGTGAAAAGTAACCTATGTCTTGTAACGTTTTATGTGGTTACGGAGCGGGATGTCCGGATTCTTATCCAGTTCGGAGATCTTACTAAATAACATGTATGAGCGCTGTCTTCAGTATTGATGTCTTAGGGCATCTGTTCTCAGTGACAGCCGTGTCTAATAGCTAGGTAGATACCAGCCATTTGCGGCCAAAAATAGTTCTTGTTTTAAAAAACAACTAAACGCTAATTAAGCCAAGCAGAAGGCCTGCATAAATAAAGCGACAACTACTAATTCAGCATAATAAGAATCACATAAGACGGTGATAAGGGAATCCATCGGGAATCGCTCGTCCCGTCTTCACGTAAAACAGCACGCATCCCTATAATCACAATCTCACTAGGTATGGTCTTTTCTTTCTCAAGCATTTTTGGTTGGAATATTAGAGTAGGCCCATTTTTGCATACTGCTCTTCTCCCACTTTAAGCAGTGATGACACCTTCCCGAGACGGAGGCCCACGTGCGGCACTTGCCTCTCGGAAGGATTCAGCAACGACGGTCCACGTGAGGATAATACTCGGTCTCCTCACCCAAACTAGCACTAGGAGTAGTGCCTGCATGAAGCACATAACTTTTCGTCCGAGATAATCTTCTTCCTTTCAGCCTAGAGGTAAAATAACTTATAATAAGTTAATCAGTTAAGTCTCATGTACGGGAGTCTCCATTGCGGGGATACCTCTACGGACCTACAAGTCTGTGTGGTGCCTCCGGGAGCCCCATGTTTAAAAGTTCATCTACCTGTCTCTATGTCTAGTATTTTCATATGCTCTTATTTTAGTTTTGTCTAGCATATTTATAATTGTTTAGGTAAAATCATTGTATAGACTTATATTTTTAGGTCACCAAATCAAATCTTGTAAGTCTATAGATCACGAAATTGCTATGGACAGGCATACTGGTGACACAAATTCTTGTGATGAGACGGGTGTGTTTAATGTTCGCGATGATGGTCGTACGGCCCCACCGGAATGATCGAGTTCCACCGGCCTTAGGAACCGTTTTTTGTTACCCGCAGGGCAGTCTCATACAAGGTCCATCACCCCGAGACCGGATGATAACCAGCGTCATCACTCGTCGTGAAATTGCAGCACAGCGAGTCGACATGATACACCGGAACGGCCCGACACTACCCGGCGAGCTACAGCTACTACTAAATAACAACCTATGGGTTAAGTTAGGGGTAATTGGCATGCATGGCCCCCGCCCCCTTCCTTCTTTCCTCCCCAAATACAAATTTCTAATCTCAATAACTAAAAGGAAAAAACATAGATGTATTGTATCGTCTGTTCTTTCTTTTTTTTCTATGTCCACTTAACTCAGTACCGCATCTGTACATTCACAAGTATAGCCAACATTCTATGTTAAGCTGTGTGTGTAATTGTAGATGCATGTTTAATGTTATGTGCCCCCCCCCCATCCCCCCACCACTATAGGCACTGGCTTCGATTTCATATTGAATCTTGAAGCTCGTCTGTGGTGTAGCTTGAAGTATAAGTCACATGTAACTTCCTCCAATGTGGCTAATGATAATATTGGGTTTGAATAGGAAAAGCATGAGTTGTGTCAAGAATAAGTTTGGTAGCCTCATCATCCGAATGATCTTTCAAAGTGAGATGATTTCCTACTACATGTATTAGGGTTGTAACGAACATTCGTTGGTTTGAAAAATCGCAAACCACAGGATGAAGAACCATGGTTCGGTTGCATGGGATTCGTGTGGTTCCTGAACAATGCATTAAGCTAACCCCTTCACCGATGAATTCCCATATCTAATTTTAGGAAAACCATACTAGAAAACTGTTGAATATTTTGAAATTAATTTGACTAGAAACTGTTGCTGCCTAAGGCAGCAACATATTCTAGTCAAATTAATTTCAAAATATTCATCGGAGTAAGTTTTATATTATAAAGAATTTACTTTTTCAGGGATTTGTCGGTGAAAGGGCTAATAGACACGCAATCTCTGAATGTCCTCTAAGTGTGGTTTACGAATATGACCATGAATTCTAACATTTGTTGTCAGAACTTGTCATTTGTGTTTTTCTACCACTTAGCCAGTAAAGTCACCTACCTTTACATGTTATTTTCTGTTAGGAGTAATTTCTCGCATACAATAGCATATTAAAATGGTTCATGAACCAGTTCCTGATTCTGACATCTGTATCATGAACCGGTTCGGTTCTTGAAAACCCTCACGAACCTCAGCCCTAGCATGTATGTTGTCAATGTTCTTTAAGAATGGCATTCGTGATGACTCGAGACACGGTAACAGGAAGTGTTCTGTAGTTTCAGCTCTAGAATTGCACAAAGGGTGGTCTGTGTTTGTGGTACGATTTCCTGTATGACCACCATATAGATTATACCTTTGTGTCAGTAGTTTCGACTTCACAGTGGCCTTAACGACAGTTAGAGAATCTGTATTATGTGTTTCCCATACACAATGCCATCTTCCCAGCCTGAATCCCGATGCCATTATTGGGACCGAAACCAACCATAATCAAATGCATACAGATGCTGAAATATTACCATACGACATACCACCAGAGCATCAATACAAGATAGGAAAGAGGCAATAGACAAAGGCGGCAACCCAGATAACATGTAGACGTTGGGCCAATGTTGGCAACAGGTTGGCAGATCGCAGTTGGCATTACAACCGTGGCCCAATATGTTGGTCCAATGTTGGCTGTATCACTTGTTTGCCAACGCTGGACCAGCATAGGAAATTTCACAGTAAATTAAACAAAATTAACATAATATTCACCTTTTAATTTTTAAATTGTTAACCTATGCATTCTGGTGTGCTATTTTAAATATCGTCATAGATGTATGTCCGTTGGCTGAATTGGCTCAATGTTGGCCCAATAACATATTGCCAACATTGGGCCAACATTGGGCCGATGAGCAAAATAACATAGACCCAACATCGGGGTAAACTTTGGGCCAATGTTGGGCCAACGTTTGCTTGCGATCAGGGGGTGGAGTAATGGTCATGGTAAACACCCCCCCCCCCCCCCCCCACGGATTGAATGCGAAGAATGACCGACCTAGATGCGAATTGTGCAATAAAATGGATAAAACTTAAGCCAATGTGTAGTGATAAACTCTTAATTGGATCGTACTACCGTGAACTAAAATGAGCAATCGAAGCACTAAGTCAATTGGACATATCACTCTTAAATATCCACTTAAGTAAAAAAGACAAAAATCACTTTGGGAGGAGACATTGATCTTGGTGACATTAAGTGGGACATCAGCAGATGATAAATGTCAATATCAAGAGATGCGCCGAATCACCAGAAGTAAGCTCCAGACATCATATTACAACTACATCAATAACATACTTGATCCAGAAAGTGATAACAATTCCAAACAATTTTGGAAATATATTAAAGTCCGAAAGCAGGATAACATCGAAGTAGGACAGCTAATGTCAGATGGCAAGGCAGCCAATGCGCCAAAGGAGAAAGCAGGCATGCTAAACCAACAGTTCACTACCGTTTTTACAACTGAGGACTGCACACCCCTGCCAGACAAGGGACCTTCACCATACCAACCTATGACAAAAATCACCATAGGCAAGCAAGGTGTTGTGAACTGCATCAATCGACTCAATCCCAAGAAGATGACAGGACTTGATAACCTGTCGATCCATGTACTAAAAGAAGCCAACAATGAGACGACCCCAATATTGGCTGCACTGTTCCAACAATCTCTTGATACATCAGAAATTGCATCTGACTGGACGAACGCCAACATTGTACCAATTTAAAAAAGGGTAACAGGTCAAAACCAACTAACTACAGGTCAGTCTCACTAACAGCAGTAGCCTAAAAAGGGCTGGAACACATAGTTCTTTCACAAATCATGGACCACTTATATCGCCAGAATATCCTCTGTGAAAACCAGCATGGCTACAGATCAAAGAGATCATGTGCAACACAATTACTTTTAATATTACATGACATCACACACCACATGAACAATGGTGTGCAAGTTGACATGGTGATTTTAGATTTCGTAAAAGCATTTGACAAAATCGCACATCAAAGACTGTCTATTAAATTGGGTTATTATGGTGTCCAAGATGGCACACAAAAATGGATCGACTCATTCCTTAATGGCCGCCAGCAGCAAGTAGTTTTGCATAATGCAACATCAGCACCACCCGACGTGATATCGGGAGTACCCCAGGGGACGATCCTAGGTCCAACCCTTTTCTTGATGTACATAAATGATATAGCTGAGAACCGTCACTCAACCGTGCGTCTATTTGCTGATGATTGTATACTGTACCGACCTATTACCTCTGTCGATGACTACTACAAGAAGACCTTGACATCTTAGCAGCATAGCACCACACCTGGCAGATGAAATTCAACATGGAGAAATGTGCCATCATGAAAATAAGCATACGAATAGGAGCAGATTACATAATGGAAGGCCAGGTGCTAAATATAGCTCAACAACACCTATATCTAGGAGTAGAGCTAACCGATAAGATGAAATTAAACTATCATATAAATACCATTACAAATAAAGCATCAAGTGTTTTGGGATTCATCCGAAGAAATTTGAAGCGATGCCCATTACAGATCAAAGAGCGAGCATATAGCAGCCTAGTACGACCAAGGCTTGAATATGGAACCTACAGCAGATAACTCAGATTGAGCAAATAGAGCAGGCCCAAAGAAACGCAGCATGCTATGTACTGAATCAGCCATACAACACCAGACACCAGTGGGACTCGCTACAACAACGCAGAGCGAGAACCAATGTAATATTAATGTATAACATAGTGAATGGACTAGTAGCGATACCACAATCATACCACCCAACCCCAGCTAATCGAGTATCTATCCGGCATGACAACACAGAAAAGTTCAACACATATCAAACATCAATAAATGTTTATAACCATTCATTCTTTCCAAGAACAACACCTTCGTGGAACTGGCTACCACAAGCGGCAGTAACAGTGCCGAGTCTGGACACCTTCAAATCTGACGTCCAA
This sequence comes from Chaetoderma sp. LZ-2023a, assembly GCA_034401795.1. Classification (NCBI taxonomy): domain Eukaryota; kingdom Metazoa; phylum Mollusca; class Caudofoveata; order Chaetodermatida; family Chaetodermatidae; genus Chaetoderma; species Chaetoderma sp. LZ-2023a. The sequence goes on along the minus strand of CM067370.1, from coordinate 157,748,802 downwards.
AAAATTGTGATCTAGACATACCCTGTACAGTGCTTGTAATTTGCACAGCACCATTGACCATAGCATGCACACTACTCGTCCTGGACATATGATGTTAGCTTATGGATAACAGTCGATTATACAATTGAAGTTAAAGTTGAAGGTACAAGCATGCAGGTTAAGATAGTGTAACGCGGATCGACCAGTCAGGTACGAACCGGTCCAGTTCAGTTGGGTAAGGAACGGCCGGCCGTGGGATGCTCTAAGCTCAAACCCCAGCCCCATGGGTAGGATGAATAGCGTAAGAAAGCCATATAGAGAGGTTTAGAATAACAGAGTCCATGAGATCGCCTAGTGCGCATCCGTGGACATAAGAGATAGCCTACCAATGTGCGTTAGCATGTGGAGAATGGCATCTTATACATATTCCGGGTCTGTATTCATAATGCCTCGTTGTTCTTGGTAAGAATCATTACCAGAATTCAACTCGGATTCTAAAACTCGGTCAATGAATGGCCGAGATATCGGCCATTTAACATCCAATATTTTGAGCTCCCGAAAAAAATAATGACGCGATAGTGAATATACACGTGGTAGGATGAAGGCTGACAGATCACGTGGTCGCGTAACACTACCTAGTTATGGCGCGTACGCGTCCAAATCGTGACGTCACCAATTAGTATAAAAGGAGCTCAGAAATCTAAAATGCTTCAGAGAGACGTTGGGTGGTGTGGTTGCCGGAGCATACCGAGATGCAAAAGTACGGCTTACTGTAATAGCACTGGTACTGTATAACCCAAACAGTGCAATTCGGTTTTGAGTTCTCGTCTCTGGAGCACACCCACCGCACCGCAGTTTAAGTTTTTGTAAGCTCCTGTACAATATCACCAGGGGCAATATTTAAATTAAAAAGGTTTCCCCCACTACCTTCCGTGCGGTGTGGCCTCGTGAACAAACACACCTCCTTGTTCCCTTTCAGCATCAATTTTTCACTAAGGTCGCTGTTCATGTTCTCATTGGGCGAAAATGACATGCGGCCGCTAAACCTAACTATGATAACTCGATAGGATAGGTTTTCAAAGTAGTTAGGGATGTCTACTCTCTAGGAGATATTTGTGTAAGTCTCTTTTCCGGGAGCTGTGGATAAGTTATACACTGCGCACCGGCAAGTTTGTATAAATTGGCCATCTACCATAATATGAGTAGTGGTCTCTTCCTACACTATTAATTGTTTGGACTACCTCCGCCACATTGGCTAGAACTGACTTTAGAAACTATTGGGGTTTCTGAGCAGTTAGAATCAAAGTGTTGATGACACGCACGCACGCACGCACGCACGCACGCACGCACGCACGCACGCACGCACGCACGCACGCACGCACGCACGCACGCACGCACGCACGCACGCACGCACGCACGCACGCACGCACGCACGCACGCACGCACGCACGCACGCACGCACGCACGCACGCACGCACGCACGCACGCACGCACGCACGCACGCACGCACGCACGCACGCACGCACGCACGCACGCACGCACGCACGCACGCACGCACGCACGCACGCACGCACGCACGCACGCACGCACGCACGCACGCACGCACGCACGCACGCACGCACGCACGCACGCACGCACGCACGCACACACCACCCTCCTCTGTATCTCCGGATACCGGTTAGATTAGTCTTCATGCCAAAGTAGGAATCACTGTGAAAATATATTTATGTTAGTTTGGCCCCACACAGTGCATTCTTTGGGCAATTCTTTCCTTAATCCTCAAGCAGATAAACATTAGCTCCAGGGACCAGATCTCACATCATCTGCTCTCGATGCGCTAGATAATGGATAAAGACACAGGATCGCCATCTAACTCTATGGTAACTGGGTGCACCCTTCGAGCCCGCCACACCTTCACAGGAAGGTCACCATAGTTGGATATCTGTTTCTTTCTCCCCACCGTAAATAGATATGTGCTTTCTAAAAATGCTTATGTAATGTGACTTGTCCCCGTGTTGTTATTTGTGGTCATGGTGCAGTATGTTACAAGATCGTTATTCGATTCTGAAGCTACCACCAGGTGACATGTTTGCACGCTGTCTGTCTGAGGGGCTGCACCGGGGTGGTGACCATAGCAGACACTGAGCATTCCCGTGAGGCAGACCTGTATGTTAAAGATAGGATAAACGCATAGCCACTTGCGGCCTAAACTTGATATTTGTAGACTTAAAAACTAACTGTTAAGGTAGGTTCTAGCAAGAAGGCCTTCATAAATAAAGTGGTATCTACTAATATAATATCTTTAACCCACATAAGGTCATGGTGTTGAATTCTACGGAAATCATCCACCCTATCTTCACGTAAACCAGTGTGCATCTCAATAGCATTTCATTACACTAGGTTGAATCATTTTCTCATTTTTAGCGTATTTTGAATAGGAGAGTGGCACTATTTCCAATCTCTCCTCCTCTGCTTCGGCATTGTAGACCCGCACGAGGCACTTTCATCACGCAGCCAAAAAGCTTGGCCGGCCTGAGATTAATTTGGTTTATATTAAACTTGCTAAAGTGGCCACGTTAGGGCCCTCCCTTGCAGGGATACCTCACAGATTATACCGATCAGAGATTGGTGAGATACCTGTGGCGAGTATCTAATGAAACAAACACCATACGATCTTACATATCAATCTCCATTAGTAGCCAACGAGTATCATTGTTAGCTCTAATAACTTTTAATAAGGTCTAATATAAATTTAATATGGACACATACTGGTGATACCAACAGCCGGGATGATACAGTGTGGTTTAACTTCCGCGATGATGGTCACACAAGCCCACTGGAACGTGAACATTCCAACGACAATAGAGGTCTTTCTGTATACGATCCGGAGACGCGAATCCAAATCCGTTACCCCAAGATTTAGCCAGCATCCTCGATCCTATGCACCATGTACCTACGGTACCGAGGAATACGATAGATTTTCGGAGCAGCACGTACCCCCGGAGACTACAATAGGTCAATGTGATCTTGGATGAAACTTCTTCATTCACAAGATTTTGCCAGTACCCGTCAATCTTTTGATGCAGCTGCTGCTTCCAGACATGTTTTGAAGGTTAGCGCTTTAAGCGCTCAAAAGCAGAAGGAAGTTGATACTGAATCAGAAGTTGTCTTATTACAATGATCCAGCTGTGGGAACTGTAGTCATCTACGGTAAGTTGGTGTCTAATAACTTTTAGCTCAAAAGAGTCCACCGAATGTAGCAGGTTTATGAACAATGTCAACATCATCTTGTGGAGCTGTCCTTCAATCGGAAAGACACCCAGAAGATATATTGCCATTTTGGCTTTGGAAACAGGTAGATGGTGTAGCTTTCTCAGACATTCTCTCTAGAAGTCGTCCAGCATCTGAATTTCAGTTTTTCATAGAACAACTGCTTCTCGATTATGTAGAAATACCAAAGTCACGTAGATTTCCCAGATCTTTATGGGCTTTTTGGGATTAATTCAATTTAGGCCGTGAAGGCCAGCTCCCATGCGAGAGTATGCTACGTGAGGTGCAGAGTCAATATGGGCAGTGATTGCTGTCTTGTTCTGGGAATTACTGGAATGGTAGATATCAAAATGTGTCTCCTCAGATGATAGTCTTAACTCGGAGCTATTGTAGTGTGGATCGCTCAGTCGAGTACGAACCGACCTGGGTTAGCCGGGTACGAAATGATCTGATCTCAGATGCTCCAACCTCAGCCCCGTTGGTTCTATAGGCCAGAGCATTTAGCCACAGTAAAGAGTGTAGAATGATAGAGTCCGTAAGAATGCCTAGCGTGCATGCGCACCAATAAGAGATAACCTACGCACGCTGCATTGAGTGTGGGGGATGGCATTCTTATGTATATAACTGCCTGTATGTTGGGGAATCCTTAATACTAGGCCCTATTAATCCATCTTAGTATGAATCATTAGCAGGATTCGTTGGTAAAAATCAATTTCTTCATCTTCACTCTTGAGATTCTCACTATCTTCATTGCTATGGAATTGGGTCTTATGTCGCTCCAGGTCATGTGACCTAGCAAAAGTTGAATCACATTCAACACATTTATGTCTCGGCATATTGATTATAGGATAAGCCTATTTTTTTAATCTAAATTTTATTGGTGAAGGTTTTTCATATTGTAGTTGGAGAAATCTCCTTACTGCCTAAGGTTCCCCTAACTACTATGTAGATAAAATACACGTTCGACCCTTTGGGTTGTTTAAACTGTGGTGAAAAAAGTGATTGAATTTGAGACATTTTATAGGAATGGATGTACGTATGTCTGAGTGACCACCACACTTGACTGCATGTATAAATCTATGCGGCCGCATGTGCGGATATAGGTTTGTATGTACACATGACCACCACACACGGCCGCATGTATAAATGTGTGGCCGCAAATCCGCATAGAAACAACTTGAGGTACCCATTGATTTTCATTTGAAAACAATATTTTGGAGCTTGTTGATGCTAAAGAAAGCAACAGTTTTCAACGGCACAGATTTGAAAATGTTCTTCATCAGCTAGAGCTCTATATCTGCCAATCATGCCTGCGTAAAGTTTCATTGTTAATTAGTATTATGTCCTAGACTTAGCATGTGTTCAAAACAATCTTAGGATTTAATCCTTCGATTGCATTAAAAATCTCTTTTAACCCTTATCGTGTTTTCGCTACAAATCGGATTTTATGCACTCTGATTAACCCTTTTACGACGAAGCTGGTTAAAACCGGCCTCTGTAGCGGTCTTTGGGAATGAACATTTTCAGGCCAAGAGAACATTTTTCTTTTTAAAAATTTACCACTTGAATGCTAGATAACCGAGCCAGTCATTTCAGTGGTAAACTTTTAAAAATAGTCTTCTCTTGGTCTGCAAATTGTCATTCAATAAGTAAATATTTTATTTTTTTAAAACAAATTGGGCATTAAAGGGTTAAATAAAGTGTATATTATTATGTTGATGAAAAGCGTTACAGTACAGTTAGGAAATCACTTTAAATATTTGCAAGACAAATACTGGCATTACAGTCCCCCCTCTATTATTGACTCGTTGTGATGTGTTCGGTATGTATTATCTATACCAGCATGTGCGTCGACTGACCATGATTTCAATTATAAAGTCATTGACAGATTTAACACATTTTGAGGATTTACCACTGGAATAGTCTTCTCTTTGTCTGCAAATTGACATTTAATAAGTAAATATATATATATATATATATATATATATATATATATATATATATATATATATATATATATATATATATATATATATATATATATATATATATTTTTAACAAATTAGACATTGAAGGGTTAAATAAAGTGTATATTATTATGTTGCTGCAAGATGTTACAGTACAGCTAAGAAATAACTTTATATAATTTTTGCAAGACAAATATTGGCATTACAGTCCAACCCATATTTTCAACTCATTGTGGAAAGTTCTGTATCATCGTGTGGCTGGCGTGTCCACGATTTCAATTATAGAGTCATTGGCGAATTTAACAAAAAAAACCGATTGAATCGTCAAAATGGAAAATTGTAATAAAAAAACGATGCTTCACGTAAAGAAATTAGTTTTTCGTGTTTTTTTTGTCTGCAGATGTTTTAACAATATGGTTTTTAGATTGTTTTTAAGATATGTACATTAAAAATAGCTTTCAAAGGTGCTTTTCGCTTTTCTCAGATCTACAATTTTTACATAGACTCTAGAGTTACACCAACACTTGGCTAATGACATATCCCAAATTAAAGGTATGTAAGAAAAGTTGATTACGTTGAATATGGCACACCGGTTTAGGAATCAATTTCGAGTGCAGTCCAGAACATAAATAAGCTAACATGTCTACAAAACAAAAGTAAAATGTACTGTCAAATGTTTTGAACATAACTGGATTGAAAGACATTGTTGCGTAAGGTAGCAATTGTCTTCAAATCAAATTTCACCAAAAATACACAAGAGAACAATTCTTGCTAACATGTTTTCTGTTCAGGTTTATAGACATGTTATCTTACCCCGGAGCTGTACTGTATATAGGCAATGTTATGAAAAAAAGTTAATGAATTAACAAATGTTACAGTTGCTAATGACCCATCCCAAATTAAAGGTCTGTACGAAAATTGATAATGCTGAATAGTACAGACTAGTCGGAGTGGGCTGTAATATCGTTATTCATAACAATGGTTGGGTGTGGGGTGTGGGAGGGGTAGGGTGGGGTGGGGGGGGGCATGTCATTAGCGAACAGAGAAACATGTCATTCTACTAGCCCAGCTGTTGCCACTATTGCCTTTGTGAATACTAAGCTCGTGTATGCCCACTCGTCATTTCAGTGTTTTTTCATGACTGGAATGTACACATTGTTATAGTGACCCAGGAGTAGGCCTACTTCAATAAACTTGAAACTTGTTGAAACTGTGTTAGCGAATATACCAATTTTTAATGTCAGTTATTCCTGTGGCTAGCATTTTTCAGAAAACTACATGTATATGAGTAAGCTGTTGAATATTTTGAAACTAATTTGGGCAATGTTTCTGCTTACGGAGGCAAGAACACCAGGTCAATTTACGTTCAAAGTATTGTACATAATGTTTATTAAGTAGTAAAGACATACAATTCATACAAATTGATGGTCTATTGAGTGATTATAACAGAATATCTGATTTCTCGCAGCATGCTAATGGATCTTTCCATTTTTAGCTATGCCCCGCCCCTCACTTGCAGAGCTCCACCCATGCAATGATCAATTGGGATTGGTCAATCTCTGAACTCCCTGTGTGTGTGTGCATGCGTGCGTGCGTGCGTGCGTGCGTGCGTGCGTGCGTGTGTGTGTGTGTGTGTGTGTGTGTGTGTGTGTGTGTGAGAGAGCGAGAGGTAGGGAGGGGCATGGAGGAAGGGAGGGAAGGAGGCTGGGAGGAAATGTGAAAATTTTGGCAAAAATTACCAGTTTTCTTTTTTTTTTTGCAAAAATCAACTCAAGATGAATAATGCTGGAAAAATAAATTTTGTGAAATTTTTTCCCCTTCAAAATGGCGACCAGGGGCACATTTTGGTGTCAAAAGTACCAGTTACCGTATTTTGGCAGAAATGAACTCAGGATGATAAACGGTGAAAAAAAATCTTTTTAAAGTTTTTTTTCAAAATGCTCGTCAGAATTTTCTTAGGCTCCGATCGACTCGAAATTTGGAGAACCTCTAGATGTTATGATGACTTTAATTTGTTTAAAACTTAAAGTTGATCCACCTAACTGTTTTCGAGAAATCAGCTTTTCTGTGACACATATACCTATAGTAAAGCAATTGGAGCATATTTCAAGTACGCAGATCCATCCTTTACTCAGAGCCACCTCCAAATGGAATTGAGAATTTCATTATCATATACACACATTATTACATAAATTAAACATCAGTCTGAACGTGAATCAGCTATTTCTCGTTTAGTTTTATAGATCTTTGATGACTAAGAGTGTACATATATCACATGGTGTGGTAGTTACTGATCCAACACCTGGGTGTACCGATGATAGACGAGGATATCAATATAGGTATTATAGTGATGAATACAAGCATGTCTGCAATTTGGTCTCCAAAGCCCATTGCCTACCAGTGTTTCGTTTAATGGCACATTTCCAGATTTCTTTGTTGGGCGGATTTTCTATTAAAATGTAGATGGAGGGTAGCATATAATTTGCCAGAATCTTCTGTATATCTGTGAGCCAATTTCTCTGCTCATATCCTTTCATAGCACACTGACACGGTAAAATGAAGAATATGATGCTCTTCTAATCTGCGATAATGCTCCTAAATGGTGTTAGAACAACGTTTTCTCCTAGAGTTTTCTTCCGACCTTGCCTGATTCTCGAACAATGAGATATCTCAAAGATGTCCAATGGAAATTTTAATATCTCCCTTGTGGCCAAGGTCATTCAAGTGTAAAATTTCAAATTTTCGTGTTTGGCAAAAGTTACCTGTCTTTCACCACGCAACTTCAAAGACTATGTTAGAAGACACACCTTATTTTGTCCTTATGGTCAGGCTGACTGTTTACTGGAAACCTATGGGAATTTCAGGCATGTATCTTTGAGTGTGACTACACCTAGAACCTTTAACTGTTCAGCGCCAGACATGGTCAATGGGTTATATAAAAAGGGGCCTTATACTATTCCTTAATGGCCAGACATCACAGATTTACAGTTACTTCAGTAAATGTTCTTTAGTGTCTTGCTGTATGCTCGTACAACTTATATATGTGGGAGACATATGATTGTACTTCAACCATATTGTGTAATTGGCTATTAAAATTGGGTTTGCAGACGGACTTTAATTACTTAATTAGTACTCGATTAGAATGTGCCACATGACAGACACATAGTATTATTAATAAAACCTAAGTCAGTGGAGCATGGATACATGAGAAGTAGACAGTTTTACACTCTTACGATTTCCTTTGATCTCAATCAACGAAAAACTTTAAAATGTGCTTATTTGAACCTAAGACTAATTACAGTATTATTTAACTGGGAGCTATACAACTTAAATCACGTGGAAAATGCAGAGTATGGTCTCCATATCAAGAATCGCCATCTTAAGAATACAGTTTGCGGCTGGGGAAGTCATTTAAGAACAGCTAGGTGCAAAAGCCCAAGTTGCACTGAACTAGTTTCATTTGACATATAACCTCCAAAGCTGAAACAAATTAAATTGTAGAGAATGTCACCACCCCATAAATAAAGAACAAGTTATGAATACAATTTGTTGTGTGGAGGTCACTTACTAACAGGGCAATTAACAGTTTTGATCTGATTGGAAACAAACACTGAAACGATTAGACAGTTTACATCGATACCACCTGGATAATTAAATAGGCATAAACTCAACCCGAAGCACTCTTGCCCGAATTCCAAACATGCCTACTACTTAGAATGCTAGGAAACGTATTGTAAATGGTATCTGAAATTTGAAATTAAAATGTATACTACGTTATCGTCATTGGATTGCAAAACAGTTGGTTTCAAAGTTGTCGTTATCCTTGGCATCAGTTTCAGTTTCTCCTTCATCATAAACAATAATGTCATGCATCTGCAGTGCATCAAACCTGATGACATCAAAGGCTTTTCCTTGCATCTCCCATATATATTTTCCACACTTAGCTGCCCATATTTCGGTGACAATAAATAAATGCTTCATTTGCATGTACACCTCGAATTTGCACGGTAGCATCATGGTTGCATTGTGACCAAAATCTTCCCAGCAGATTTGTCACTGTTGCCTTTGGTGTATTCTTTTCTGAATCACGTTGTGGCAGTGTGCATTCAGTAAAAGTACATGCTTTGGCTTAGCTCCATACAGTTACGCAGTGAAGGACATAATATATTCACTGAATCCAATCCAAAGATGTCAATAGTCATCTTTGCAAATGCGTCTTATATCCGTAAAGGGACGTTTCCTCCCATTTCTTTTTTAAGAAAGCAGATATGTGGCCTGATCCCGTAAATGCACAGAACCTGGGTAGTCCTTGACAGAGTGGGGTTCCCAAGATTTCGATGCTAATTGGAGTGTTGTCTATGAGTCATCTGTCATTCTTTGCCGATGTCTTGGCATCTATCCAAATACTCACTTTGTACTTGCTGCACTGATAGAGTAGAATAACGGCGGAATGTGGATCTGATGCTCTGACTGTTATGTTGCTTATATTTTCCTTGTCGACGTGACTAACATGACGACAGATCAATGTGTCAGCCTCGTCATGATGGATTTCAATACCTCTACTTCTTCCTTCATGACCGTCCCATCTGGCATGTAGAAAGGGTAAGCATGCTCGAACAAGCGGGAGATGCACAAGTGACCCCTGATTTACACCTACTATAATGATGGCTTTCCCATTCTATTACCAGGAATTTCGGTAGCTGCTCTTTGCACGATCTTCACTTTATACAATTCAAAATAGTTCTATGATGGGGCTGTTCAGATCCAGATACATTGTATTTTCTCTTGTCTGTGAGCTCTTCGACAGGCTTTTATTAATAGGACTGGATATATGTTAAAGATGAAATGCACTCTTCCACAGGGGAGAGTAGTGACTTGATTTAAAATGCTGCCGGGAAAGACACCATCCGGTCTTGAAATGTGGGATGGAGATGTAACAGAAATATAAATAAACAAGATAGGCATCAGCTGAGGGTGGTTTGGCCATGGGAACCTGGTTCTCTCATAGCGCACAACCGTCTATGCCAAACAACGTACAATGGTTAGTGGATATGGAAAGAAAATGAATGTTACAAATCAGGATTTCTCTGGCAAGAAATGATAACCAAACATCACATAAGGTCATATGCACACAATGCAACACGTCTGTCTGTGTTACGCCTATGTACTGTGCCATTTTTCTTGAATGTTCCGAGCTAACTTTTTGATTCAGCATTAAAACTGAATCGGATCTATGAAGACATCAACAAATCCATTGAACCTCGTTCGTCTTTCTCCCAGATGGCCAGCAAACATGTGCTGATAGAATTGGTCACTTCTTTGCTGGTGCTGATGCTGTATGACCTATCTGATAGATTAGTGCACTTAAATGCCTTCAATGAGTCTTTTACCTGGTTTACAACCTCATGCAAATCTGGTGTATCCTGTCTGATGGCGATTGGATGGCATTCAATTGTGATGTTTTCTGCCTGTGTCCATCCATTGATAATACCATTGATATACTGGCTGCTCTGCTGGACTTGGTTAACCGCTACCGAAAATGTGTGCCAGGGTTGTTTATCACGGATGATATACCAGTTCATTTGGATGCAGACTCTGAATTTACTGTCTCTTCCAGTGTAAGATCTACAATGCATCTACACAATGTCTTCTCAGTACATTTATCTGTAAGGGCAGCGCTTTTCAAGATGGAAAGCACTCCTAGATGAGTACTGTACATGTTCAACAAATCCAACTTAAACTTCGTGAGCCACTTTGAATAATTGGCATTGTTTGTAGCGAAGAATATGTGGGTGACTTGTGTTCAGTGATCAGATACACAATGTTTGTTCGAATTACTCACTCCAGAAGGCAATAGCCTTTAACCATCCCATTTTTGCTGTCCATGCCTGTCCTGTTCCCGTGCTTATCTTGCAACAAACCTGTCAAATCTAATCAGCGTGCAATTCTATGTGACCGTTGTGGTAATTGGGTGCATTTAAGATGCTCTCAATGGCGAACTATCACAGATTATGAAACACTCCAGAATTCTGATGAGCTATGGTGATGCTTTCAATGCAACCAAACTAATTTTCCTTTCAATCACTATGAAAACGATACCGAATTTCTGCTTAATATCCTATGTGCCAAATATGACTACAGTACATATATAAATGCAAACATACTTGTAAACCCATTCAAGCTAAATACTTCTAACCAGGGCAATGAATACACAAATTTCTCTGAAACAGATATTGATGATGAATGTATGAATTTTCCACTTTGTGACTATATACTTCAGAAATAATTTAATGATGATATTATCAAGAGTACTGACCCTATCGCCTTCTCAACGATTCATATTAACATTAGATCACTACTAAAAAAAATCTGATAAATTTAATAACTTTATGGATTCTGGCGCTCATGAAATTAGCGTCATAGGAATTAACCGAGACATGGCTGAAACCTGACTCCCCACTGGACTTAATTAATATGCAAAATTACAAATTCATTGAAAAACACAGGTCAACTAAAAGGGTGGTGGTATGGGCAGCTACACAAAGGACAGTTTAGAGTATAATTTGAGAAGTTATACAAACTATTTTTAATTGAAATTCCCAATGAAAAAAACAAAAAATAAACTTGTCAGTGTCACATACAGACCTCCTAGAAGTGACGACAAATTTATGAAATCATTTGAAAAAAATTTAAATCCCACACAAAATGAAAAGAAATCCGCTTATATATTAGGTGACTTTAGTACTGATTTGTTCAAACAACATAGCTTCTACACTCAAGACCCATTAAATTATTTAAGATATCTGGCTTTTACCCATTTATAACGAAACCAACAAGAATTACAGAATTATGGGCTGCTGTTATTGATAAATAATGCTGTAAGTGCCAAGAATAAAAAGGAAAATCATTTGTAAAAGAAGTAGTAACTTGTAGGGACTTCAAAACGGAAAATATAGAAATATTTAGAAACAATATGGCTAACATAAACTGGAACCATGTAATTGAATCACAGTCATGAGAAGATGCCTACAACCCCTTCCACACTATATACTCTAACATCTATGAATCTGCCTTTCCACTTAAAAATATTAAGAAATTTAAAAACAAAATCCTACAAAACCCTGGATTACAAGAGGATTGATAGCTAGCTGCCTGTCACGAGAAACACAAGTTATATCTGAATTTTATTAAATATCCGATAAAGTTTAATTACTCACAGTTCAAGAAATATAAAAACAGGCTAAATCAGATAAGTAGGACAGCAAAAATAAACTATTTTCATAATAAATTTGATGAACAAAAAGATAATATAAAGGAAACATGGAAACTGATTAAATCATTACTAAATAAGAACAAAAGCAATACTGAAGCATCACAGTTTATTTATAATAATACCGTCATTAACGACAAAAAAGAAATAGCAGACAAATTTAATGAGTATTTTACTAACATTAGTCCTAATTTATCACAAAAAAATTCAACCAAGCTCGAACATACATGTAAAGGACTTTCTGACAGGGAACTATCAACACTCTATTTTCTTAAATCCAACAGATACTCACGAAATCTACAAAATACGAATGCAAATTAACACAACTAAAAGTGCTGGAATCGATAATTTCAAATGGAAAATCTTTAAACACTATGTAACAGAAATACTAACACCATTGGACCACATCTATAATTTCTCACTTACACAGGGAGTATTTCCATCAAGATCAAAGCTTGCACGTGTTACACCCATATACAAAGCTAAAGATGCATCTGACTTTACTAATTATCGGCCAGTCTCGGTACTTCCACTTTTCTCAAAACTCTTAGAAGAGTTGTATTTTAGTAGAATTACTAAATATCTAAACAAAAACTCAATCATATACACCTGTGCAAAAGTTAAGCACCACCTTATTTTTACGCACATGCGAGGGTATATTCATGTGCTATGAAGAAAGCAATAGCATAAACATTTATGTACCCATCCATTAGTGCAAGAGGTAATAATGCAACTAGAGGAATGCTGATTATGATGGTGGGGAAACACTGTATGCTTTTGTTTGAACTTGAAAACGAGGCCTGAATATGGTTACGTTGACACAACTGACAACTATTGCCCTACAGTTGACACACGTGGCTAGATTGTCATTAATGGTGTCTGAAAACGAAGTTTAACATCTGTGCACGAGTTTGAGACTGTCATTATTAATACCGGGTATATCCACCTTGTGCCTGGATGACGGCCTGGACACGACGTCTCATGCTGGTCACCAACCGACTGATACGCCATTGTGGTATTCGTTGCCATTCAAGATGGAGTGCGTCTGTTAATTCCTGTAGGTTCTGCACAGGAGGATCCCTCCTTCTCACCATGTTTCCCAGAATGTCCCAGATATGCTCAATAGGGTTCATGTCAGGGCTCCTTGCTGGCCATGGTAGGGTTTCGATGGCATTCTGGCGGAGGTATTCATGCACAGCTCTAGCACGATGTGGTCGGGCGTTGTCATCCATGAATATAGGGTGGGTTCCAGGTGCATGATTTACAAAATGAGGGACCACAACTCTATCCAGTATGGAATCTTGATATCTTTGTCCATTTAGTGTTCCAGGTACAGTCAACAGATCCAGCTTACAATCAAATGAGATGCACCCCCATATCATAACGGAACCTCCACCAAATGGAACTTCTTCCATGATGTTACGTTGGTCGTACGCCGTGCGTCTGGACCTCCATACACGAGTTCGACCATCTGTGGCATGAAGCAGGAACCGACTTTCATCGGACCAGTGTACCCATCTCCAGGATCTCATGTTCCAGTGTCTTCTTTCGTTGCACCACCTCAGACGCTCCTCTTTGTGGTGTGCAGTGAGGAGAGGACGTCTGACAGGTCTCCTAGCTTTCATGCCAGCAGCATACAGTCTCCTTTTGACGGTAGACATTGACACTCTATTGCGCGTTTCCCATTGCTGGCTGAGCACTCTGCTGTTGGTGAATGGAGATCTCCTAACAAGGCGTACTAGGGCTCGATCATCACGGGCAGTAGTCTTCTTCGGTCTTCCAGATCTAGGCCTGTCCTTCACCTCGTTAGTTTGCCCATGTTTTGCAATCAAACGACTGATTACAGTATGGTTAATGTTCAGCTGTCTGCCAATCTCTCTGCATGACATACCAGTGGTATGCATGCCTATGATTTGCCATTTCACACGATCACTTAACCTTCGTCTTGCCATAGCGGTTCACAATCAAGAGCTAATTCTCTCTGTACAAATAAACCACGGTCATGAACACAAAATTCCTAATCTTGTCGCCTAAATCTGTATGTAATGTTCTACACCTCAAACTGGACTTTTACATAACTGAACACGTGTGCTGTTTCCCGCCACGCACGGATATCAAGCGGCGTGAAGTCATGCATGCATGTGCATTTCGTACTTGGAATTATGTCAGCTAACGCGGGGACAAAAAGTATGGCAGCCTAGTTGTACCATCATGTTTCTACGTTCTATTGTTTTTGCTGGTGCTTAACTTTTGCACAGGTGTATATATCCTTCTCGATATAGCTTCAGAGAAAAACACTCTATTATGCTTGTCATTGTGGATATGATTGAAAAATTATCCATCTCCCTTGAGAATAATCAACACACGCTACGTGTATTCTGGGATCGGTCCAAAGCCTTCGATACAATTGATCATACAATTTTACTGCGAAAGCTTGCATACTATGGAATAAGTGGTACTGCATTGAACTGAATACAGGGTTACCTATCAAACAGAGAACAGTATGTACAATTCAATGGGGTTATCTCTGAATACAAAAATGTAGTTTGTGGTGTTCCCCAAGGTTCAGTTCTTGGGCCCCTGCTGTTTCTCCTATATATGAATGACATACCCAAAGTCTGCAAAAATTTCTCACTAATCCTTTTTGCAGACGATACAAATGCGTTCTGCAGCCACACGGATATAGAAATTCTATACAAAATGCTAATAATGAAATGGTGAAATTAATGGACTGGTTTAAAGTAAACAAATTGTCTTTACATGTATCAAAATCTAATTATATACTATTCACAAAATCTAAGAAACTAAAAGAAATAGCTCTCCCAAACCTCTATATCGACAATCAGATAATTCAAGAAGCACAATATGCTAAGCTTTTAGGAGTCTATCTGGACAAAAATTTAACATGAGAGCAGCATATTGAAATTATTACTACCAGGGTAGCAAAAAGCATTGGCATCATTCGCAGACTGAAACCTTGTCAAACACCTAATATTATTAAAAAACCTGTACCAATGATACTAATACATCTCAGGCTATACTAAAAAAATCTAAAATCTCTGCAAAAGCAATCTATTAATTTATTTTCACAAACAGCGGGTGGCCAGGATATCTTTAAGTCCGAAAAGGTCTTAAAACTTGAGGACATTGGAAGGCTCCAATTATACACACTCTTATATATACACTCTTAAGGGACTTCTACAATGGCAACTTACCCTGATCCTTATCTAACATCTTTACGCTCAATACACAATTACACCCTCACACCACAACAACAAGAAATAATATGCACTGAACACACCACCAAACAAAAGCATCACAACAAAAACTCTCGTACAAAGCAATTCAGTTACGGAATAATACAGACACAAGCACACGCACAGACATCATAAAGCTACAGTCTTTATGCAGAATATCAAAAAGAAGATTATAGACAACTACTAGACTCTAGAAACCAATCCCCATCATGGCATGCTATTCTCATACTTGCACCCAGTCACCAGAACAAATAATAATAATAATAATAATAATAATAATAATAATAATAAAAATAATAATATTAATAATAATAATAATAATAATAATAATAATAATAATAATAATAATAACATCTGTCATAATGGTAACCACCAAACTACTACCTCTACCACCACAGCCTACACAATTCTAATACTTTGGCAATGATAATAAGAATATGTAATATAGAATTATTAACTCAAGCAAGATAAGCACACATCCCTGTGCCATGCCTGTCCCTGTAAATATGTTGTAAATTGTCATACGTCTATTAACTGTCACACTGCTGCAAGCCACCGGACAATAATTTCAGTTGGTAAGACTCTCGATTGGCCGAGTATTTTGGAAACAATTTAACTGAAAGTTGTTGGTGGATTAGCCACCAACAACTTTCGGTCAAATTTTTTTTCAGGTACTCAGAGTTAAACCCTATGGAAAATATAGACTGCAGAAACTTGGTAGCTAGGCAGTTAACTATTTATATATATATATATATATATATATATATATATATATATATATATATATATATATATATATATATATATATATATATATATATATATATATATATATATATATAGGACTATAACATGTTAACCTTATGTATTCTTATGTCATATAGTACTTATTCTACTAGTTATCCTCTCTTCCTCAGTATACAGTCCGAATGCCCTATATTGTTGCTATATGTTATATGTAGGGGTCCACCGCCAGTTGGTGGACTACCTGTTGTGAATCTGTAAATGTATATTCTATATCAAAATAAATAACCATTGAACTTGAAGGCAGAAATTCTAAGTGAAGCTAAGGTAAATCATCTAGAAGTTGGCAGTTTGTCTATATGCCCCTGATCGGATTTGTTCAACATAATCTTTGTATGACGTAACACAGCTTGTGATCACAGACGATTATTCTATTTGTCCCCATGTCTCTTCAGCTGGTGTTGTTTGTAACATTGAAAGCAAACATTCAACTCCAGCTTTGACTTCAAACGTCTTCAGGATTAGTTGGAATCTAAGCAGTTCAAATGCAAGATCAATATCGGGTGCAACCATTTGTATTTGCTTATGAGCTTGCCACTAGACTCTATTTGATAGGGATCCAGCATCTAGGACAACTGTGTCATCAGGGATTTGGGGCCACTATATGTATAGATCAGATTCCCCACATCGCTTTGATGAAGATCATTTTCATGCACGATGAAGACCTTGGAGAGCCTGGGCGACTACATGACTGGTATAGCTGCATTGTGGATCATAAGTTATAGGCCCATAATGATGATGACACGCTTGTACTTATATCTACGTGGAGATTAATGTATCTTGTATAACATCAAGTGATGTTATTGGCTTGATCAAGACTTCATGTTTTTCATGGAGATTGTGTTCGGGAGTTGTGTTTGGACAAAGCAAAGCATTGAATGCCACCCACATTGCAATGTTTGCTATCTGCAATGAAGGCCATATCATCTATACCTGATCCTGGTCTAGAGGTTGCTTCCGATCAACAGGCCGGTTGTCAACATTGATGGGTTCATAATAAAATGTACCAATTCGTGACTTTCTCTGGTATGATTCGAGAGGGGTGTGTGGGGTGTGTTTGTGGGGTGGGGAGGGTGTGGGTGGGGGTTCAGGGGGTGGGGTGGGGTGGGGGGGGGGGGTTGGGGGAAGGGCTGGGTGGGGATGGGGAGGGTACTCTGGAACATGAAATTTTCCTAGCTATTATGGTTTTGGCACAACTTGATTAAAATGTATACTTGGCCCTGTCACACCTTTGTTTTGATACAAGATATGCATTGTATCATGATGAGGATCGGTTCTTGACGATGTCTCAATAAGCTTATCAAAATTGTTAAATGCCAAACCTAATGCCTGATCAGAAATCTCTTCCTCCAGTCTGCTCCACACCCTGAATGGTATCTCATAAGGATGACTCCAGTGCGTTAATCATGTCGTAATTGATAACATAACCAACTTTGTTTCAACATCTTAACCAACTTCCTGCTACCAGGCATAGACTTGATTGCAATTCGTAGAATTATCTGCTTGCCAGATTTTACTTTCCTCGTTTGAGCAATGAATAAGGCATTCTGGCTTGAGGACAAGGTACAGCGTTTGAATTTTTTAGTGTACAATTGTTTATTGTGACCCTAATTGCAGCCCTAAGTAGACTGGTGTATAGTAATCCTATGTGATGTGTGTGTAATGCTGATACCCCCTTTTACATGCCAATAACCCAGATATGGCAACAACTCTGGCATGCACACTGTTTGTTCTAGCACTCCTTCCTTCGCGTACATTGCACATTTACGATCACTAATTTGTCTGCGATAGTCATGTCCACTCTAGATTACATGTATGTGCCGTTATGTTATAAACTCAGCTGCTCTTCTACGTCAGAGCTCATTCAGTGCAAACTGTAATTTTTTTACCTGTTCTTATGTGACCTCCCAGCATACGTTTTATTAACAAGGTCGTGATTATTGATTAAGGGACTGTATTCACTGCACTCTACATATTCCATGTGTGGCGGGTTTCTAGCTCCCATACCAATTAAAAGTGTAATTAGTTGAGTGATCATGTAGACAGGCCTACATTCTCAATTGTTTCCGTTGATTGAGATAAAAGGAAATGGTAAGATTATACACATTTCTGCTTCTTCTCATGTATCCATGCTGCACCGATTTAGGTTTCATTGACAGGACTGTGTCTATCACGTGGCACGTTCGGATCAAGTACTAATTAGGTAATTAAGTTTAGGAAATGCATATTCACTGACATTTGACCTCTTCTTAGGTGGCTTTAAGACCACATATTCTATTCTTAAGTTGTTGTTTATTCATGATGGAACCATTCCGTCCATTCTGTATGTGATTTCGGTTGGGTATCTTACTGTCAAATAAGAGGCCCAAGGGGCCTGTATCGATCAGCATTTCAGCTAGAATGGTCAATAACAATAAGTAGAACTCTAATGAGTTGAGCAGATTTGTAACAAGAAAACAGAGGCCATGTTTCTTTATGTATCAACTTCTCTTGAACAAACTTTAATGACCCTTAGTCATCAATATCATATCTCCCAAATTTCGGCCCATTCCATTCAGTGGCTCTGAAGACGAAGTTACTTTCATGAAAACCAGGCCACATCATTCGAAAATGGCAAATTTGAGCTCAAAATACCGAAATATAGAACCAATTTCGGCCTAAAAATCCATCAAATAAAAAAAATTCATTATGGCTGCCAAACACGCTACATTTTGATTGGCCCACGTTTCTTTACGGATCAACGTCCCTTGAACAAACTATAATGGCCCTTAGTCCCTAATCATATCTCCCTAATTTCTGCCCGATAGAAGTTGTTTTCGGGAAAACTAGGTCATTAAAATGGCCACCGAACCATTTGGTCAATCAAGTCTTCTTGAACAAACTTGGATTACCTCTTTGCCTTGATGATGTTTCATGAGTTTTGAGTCTATTCCCCAAGCTGTTTCGGAGAAGTAGACTTTTAAAGACGTTTCCTAAAATCGGCCGAAATCGAAGATGGCTGCTGGCCAAATTGGCCGATCAGCTTCATTTGAACAAACTTGGATCCCTAATGCCATAATGATGATCCTGCCAAATATTATTGAAATCGGCCCCGTGGTTCTTCAGAAGAAGTCCTTTAAAGGAAAAGTTGCCTGACGCCAAACGATGGATGGACACACGACGGATGGTCACCATGGCATAAGTTCACTTGGCCTTTCATGCCAGCTGAGATAATAAAGGCCTAATTATCACTAATTAATGACTTAATGATGATGTTAAATGTCCTCCCAAGAAGAAGATTTCTTCTTAAGTTGTAGATGTGTAATCAGTGTGTAGCTCCCTATAACTTGGCATATAAGTTGGTCTTGTAGTCTCCATGTCAAAGAACACCAATTTCGAGGCATGTTTGGTGATGCCCCATACCCCATCCACCACCAGCTGCATGTAATAATTGTATTTCTCGGGTCAGGTTAGCTACTTGTACCACACCGATATGACAAAGTTTTTGTAGGTTACATGTCGAATAAAATCCACACAAACCTCGGACTAAATATGCAGCAATGTCAGATGACATACCAGTGCACCGAGGATTTTGCCATTACTCCATTCCGCCTCATTCCTCCCCGCTGCCCAGCGAGAACACTTCAGAAATGAGCTGTTGAAGAATACAGGTGAACTGTTGATAGATTCTCCAAATCACTCACTAACGTAATAAACTTTACCTTCATGCAGCACCGCCGCTCAAAGCGGTATGTCAAGGTACTCTTATTGCGCTGCCAAACCAATGATGCTACTTAAACCTGATGCCTATCGGTCTCTTCAACAACATCCGGAAGAGTCTGTTCAATGTGACTCCGTGCCTGATCTGGGAAAAGATTGACTTTCACTGTTGTCTGTCAGAACGGTTTTAAAGGAGGACGCGGATGCGAAGACCATGGGAGAATGTACATGCCAAGGCGCTCAGCTATTAACAGGGTGGTATTGCCATGTGACACGTTTTCGACGCAATAAGATGATCACTTGGTGTACTACACCAGGCTGTACCACGCCCTGCATGTGATGATGATGAACTGCCTAAGATTGTTATTGGCAAATACCAAGTTGAAAGTACATGCTACACCGCTGAGTTTGAGATGACTCTCGACTGTCTACCGAGAAATGGCCTCTCCGGTACTGTTTACATACTACAGTACCATACAGCAGCCATGCCCTCCGTATGAGAGCACTTAGCAATAACCACCACCCTCACCCTACATACACACCCACCGCAGTATCTACAGTGGGCCTCCAACTATAGATTGAGTACGCAGACGATGCAGACTTCATAGATGGGAAGAAACACACGAGATAATCTTCTTCCTATAGCTGGAGAACAGCTCATGAATGAGAATCTCTTCATGAACGGAGTCAGGACACAGCTTACAGTCTCCCTATAGCTGAAGAACAACTCTAGAGTAAGACTCTCTTCATAAACGGAGTCAGGACACAGTTTACACTCTCCCTATTGCTTGAGAACAGCTCAAGAATGAGAATCTATTCACGAACGGAGTCAGGACACAGTTTACACTCTCCCTATAGCTGGAGAACAGCTCAAGAATGAGAATCTATTCACGAACGGAGTCAGGACACAGATTACACACGTACCTATCAGCAACGAGCGAAGACAGCGACATAGATAGAAGTGGAGTGGTGGGTGAAAGGAGGAATCCAATTTTAGCTATGCCCCGTCCATCTTTAGCTAAGCACGCTCCACCTACACTTCGCCCGTGTTCAGATCGACTGAATTCACTGACAATCAATTTCCAGAAAACTATACCTGTAAGCTGTTGAATATTTTGAAACTAATTTGACAGAGTGCTCAGTCAAATTAGTTTCAAAATATTCAACAGCATGCTGAATAAATAGTAGACAATTCGTACAGCAACGCTTAGTCCGTCGTCAATTAAAGGTTCGTGATGAACTTTTCTACGTCATTCATGGCGTAATTGAGTATGACATCATCATATGCGTCACATGATTAATGGATAAACTGGATAGGTCCCTTGAAGTGATACAGGAACTTAGTGAATCGACTAAAAATGCACGGGAGCTTGTAATCTAAAACTAAATTAGGAACATCGACAAGTATTTTTTCCAAATGTGCATTTATTAGACATTATAAATACAAAACAGTAACAGTGTGTATATTGGGCAATAGCTATAATTAAATATATCCTTTTATTGTACAAATGTATATGAGATTTGCTAACAGTAGATTAAGTATAGATACAACAAAACCATGCTTAAGAAACCACGAAAATCGAAGTCTCACTAAATGTGATGAATTTGCAATTTAATAAATGTTCTGTAGTCAAATTAGACTCAAAAGAGGTATCAGCTTACCTGTACAGTTGCCTAGAAATTTAGATTCTGTGAAGTCAGGTTTCAAAACTTCAAATCGATTCTAACACGGATACAAGGTGGGCGGAGCTTAATTAGAAATGGGCGGGGCGGGGGCATGGCTAGAAATGGACCCCTTTAAACCCCTGCATGTATCTCACAGCAATAGAATCTGTCAGCCTATTGTAGCGGTGCATGCGGCGTGAATATACAGTGCTTGTCTCCGCATCAACGCTTCCAGCCAGAAGCGGATATCAAAATAGCCAATGAGTAGAGGCGACAGCCAGGAGTTGCTATGTTTATCTTTAGTAAGAGAATAATCTAGCCACGAACACATTTTATAATACCGTCTAACACATCTGCATTAATCATGAAATGTATGAAAATAATACTGAACAAACAGGCCTGCACACATAATAGACATATGCTAGAGACTAGGTTATCTCCCTTTCGAAGCCCCATTTAGATAGAGCCTATCGAGTTATGTCCCTTGTTTAACTTTATACACTACAGTCATATGACGTCATAATCAACTACATGACTTGTAGGATGACGTCATAATCAATGACGTCATGAATGATGTTGATTACTTCGTCACGAGCGCATACTTGATGACGGACTAAGTGTTATTATAACAATTGTATGTCTTATTTAATAAACATGCTGTTGAATATTTTGAAACTAATCTGACTGGGCGTTGGTGCTGCCTATGCATTGTTTCTGCCATAGGTAGCAAGAGCACGCGGTCAAATTAGTTTCAAAATAAGCACCAACTCACCTGTATAGTTGTTTGGAAATTGATAGTCAGGGAGTTCAGCGATTGATCGATGCAAACACGGCGAAGTATTGGTGGAGCTTAGCTAGAGATGGGCGGGGCATAACTAAAACTGGATTCCTCCATTTGGCTCACATTTTAACACAAGAAAGGATGTGGCGCTCCTTTAAGACACCAGTAACTTAGTTGCAGTGCATAGAGAACATCCGAAAAGTCCGAGGGTCTACAATCTCTGATCGCTCTTATTATTAATCTGCGATACAATCACAGATTATTAAAATCATTCAGGATCTTTCTTCTTTTTCTTATTCTTTCTTTCTTTATTCTTCCTCAAAACATTTGGACCGCATCTCCTCCTACAGTTTTCATGCGACCAACTTCAAACTTGGTCAACTTCTGCTACTCAGCCTGGAATCGTGTGTTATTGTTTTTATTTTGGATCTGTCCATAGTTTTTTTAGCTTTCCACCTTTGAGTGGGCAAAAAAGTCCCATAAGAAATGTATGGGGATTCTCAGTATTGATCTTTAAACTGCTACTACACTTAGAGATTTGATCGGATCACTACCATACTTGGTCAGGATGTTACCAGTGAAGTCCTGAAGGGCTTGATTTATCTGGAAGGCACATGCCCAAGTGGAAGGGTACTGCTTGGGCGTCAAAATTACCAGTTTTCGTTTTTGGCCGAAATGAAGACTGCTTCATCAGAGAAGGTCAATGGGTATGTTAGCAGATACCCTGTGGCATCCTCTCATGTTTGTACCACCGCTGGTGGAAGGGAACCCCTTGGGTGTCCAGATTACAATTCAATATTGATTTTTTAACTACGACTACGCATACAGTTTTTATCGGATTATTACCATCCTTGGCCATGATGTTACAATTAGAGTCCTGGAGGTGCTGATTGCGCTGCAGTCGAAGGGTACTACGTTGGCATCAAAATTACCAGTTTTTATTTTTGGCAGAAATTAAGTATCCTTCATCAGAGAAGGTCAACGGACATATTAGAAGATACACTGTGACACCTTCAAACGCTTCCACAACCGCCTGGATCCCAGGCCCAGGTGGGAGTGCACCCCTTGGTTATCAAAATTACAATTCAATATTGAAGTTTGAACCACGACTACACTTAGAGTTTTGATTGGATCATTATCATACTTGGCCAGGATGTTACATTAGGAGTCCTTAAGGTGTTGAGTCGTCTGCAAGGCACATGCCATAGTTGAAGGTCACTGGGAATCAAAATTACCAGTTTTCATTTTTGGCAGAAATCAACCCACTTACCCAAAAATTTCCAATGGTCATGTAAAATGAGGCCTTATACTATTGCTTAACGGCCAGACATAGCTGATTTACAGTTACTTCAGTAAGTGTCTTCTACTTATTATTATTATTATTATTATTATTATTATTATTATTATTATTATTATTATTATTATTATTAATCTGCAATACAATCGCAGATTAATGAAATCACTCAGGATTTGCTTCGATCAACTCCAAACATAGTCAACTCCTTCTACTCAGCCTGAACTCGTGTACGATTGTGTCTATTTTGATTAGCCCAATATTTTTCGAGCTACCCACCTTTGACCGGGCAAAAAATTTCCATAGGAAATGTATGGGGATTTTTAATATTGATCTATGAACTGCTACTACAAACAGAGTTTTGATTGGATCACTACCGTACTTGGTCCGGATGTTACCAGTAGAGTCCTGAAGGTGCCGATCGATCTGCAGGACAGGTGCACAAGTGGAAGGGTACTGCTTGGGCGTCAAAATTACCAGTTTTCGTTTTTGGCAGAAATTAACTCGCCTTCATCAGAGAAGGTCAATGGACATATTAGAAGATGCCCTGCGAACTCCTCTCACGTTTCCACCACCCCTGTATCCCAGGCCCAGGTGGAAGGGCACCCCTTGGTTATCACAATTACAATTCAATAGTTACATATGAACTATGATTACACCTAGAGTTTTGATCGGACCTTTACCATACTTGGCCAGGATGTTACACTAGGAGTCCTGAAGGGGCTGAGTCGTCTTGAAGGCGCATGCCCAAGTTGAAGGGTACTCCATGGGCATCAAAATTACCAGTTTTAGTTTTTGGCAGAAATGAACTCCTATTCATTAGAGAAGACCAATGGAGATATTAGAAGATATCCAGTGACATCGTTTCACGTTTTCCTCACCTCCTGGGGCACATACCCAGGTGAAAGGGAACCCCATGGGCCTCAAAGTTACCAGTTATCGTTTTTGGCAGAAATCAACTCCACTTTACTGACATGATTGATTATCATATTAAAACCAATCATATGCTATTCCTTAATGGCGATACATCGTAGATTTAGTTACTTCAGTAAGTGTCTTCTAGTTATTATTATGATTATTATTATTATTATTATTATTATTATTATTATTATTATTATAAATTGGCAAAATCTCTACACCCGTGAAGAGTTCAGTCATCTCCTCCGAATAGTCTCCCAAAATATCCTAGATATCTATAGCTGCTGCTGTTCCGTGGCTTCATTCACTTCACTAATCCCATGCTCCTCATCTTCTTCTATTGATGGGAATCGAGTGACGCTTGGTAGGCTAATCCTGGTAGACAGCCTCAGCATTGTCAACCGTCTGGGCTTGAAGGGCACTTGGCTTACTTGTCGTTTTAATGGGTACTTTTCCGAGACCAACAATTTCTTGTTGGCTTCTGCTGGAAGGACGAACCAAATCAAATCGTGGTTCTCTGGTCTTATGATCGATTCCAGTTGTGGATCCATAGCGATTGTTGCAGTCTAAAATATAATAATACATCAAGATGAGATGTAGGACATGTGGGTATAGTCATAATTAGAGATCGATGATCACTGCGCATGTAGGTAAATGGCAGGGACCTATTCCAAATAGGGGAGCCCATTTTTCGCTAAGCTCCGCCCATTTTTTACTGTCTTTGAAATCGATTTGAAACTTCGAAGCCTGAATATTTTATAACTAAGTTGACTGGTAGCTATTTCTGCCATTAGCAGCAACCGTTCTAATTACAATTACTCTCAAAATATTCAACGAAATGGTTAGTAAATTGTAACCTCATCAAAGATATACAATTGTACACTTCAGCGATGGACATTTCATTTCATTTCGGAGCTCTGTCATGTTGATTGTGACATCCTCTAACACGTGGCGTATTTGATTATGACATTAATCAGATAGTTGAGTCACATCCCGGATCCTTCCATTAACTACATCCTCCTGGTGAATTTACTGCAACAGAACATTCTCGTGTGACGTTTTGTATTTTATCATACATTATATATGGTTTTTAGCGAGGGAAAGTAATTTTATATTGACCAATCAGAATACGGTCGTCCTCGCGGCATTAGATATCACTACACCGACGTCGAATGCTAATGATCCATGTCAATACAGATTGTATTGTACCATAGTATGTAAGATATTTTGCCTATGTTTATTGTTGGTTACACGTAAATAAATAAACTTTGATTAGTGCAAAATTTTCTCATAGTTCAAATCACAAATACTATATTTTCGGAGTAAGAAGTCAATGTGCTAGTTGTCAAGGTGTGATTAGCCACCCGTTGCTATAGTACGCTAAGGGAAGATCTAAACAGGTGTTTGATTGATCGACGTTACTGGAAAATGTCAAAATTTCGGCTGTATGATAAATAGAATCTGAAACTCGGTTCATTTAATATCCACATCATTGATAATTTTCAACTCGGTTCATAATAGTGATATTAACTGGTACCTTGTTTGAATTCCTCTAAATGACGCTTGATTGTGATGTCAGACTGTTAGGTGAAAGAGTATCAGCACGCCAGATTGTGCTGTCAGGTGAAACGGTGTCAGGACGCCTGATTGTGGCGTCAGGTGAAAGGATGTCATGACGCCTGATTGTGGTGTTAGGTGAAAGGGCGTCATGACACCTGATTGTGGTGTCAGGTGAAAGGATGTCATGACGCCAGATTGTGCAAAATCATGTGAAAGGATGTCATGACGTCAGATTGTGCTGTCAGGTGAAAGGGTGCCATGACGCCAGATTGTGGAAAAATCAGGTGAAAGTGTGTCAGGACGCCTGATTGTGGTGTCAGGTGAAAGCATGTCATGACGCCTGATTGTGGTGTCAGGTGAAAGGGTGTCATGACGCCTCATTGTGGTGTCAGGTGAAACGATCTCATGACGCCTGATTGTGGTGTCAGGTGAAAAGGTGTCATGACGCCTGATTGTGGTGTCATGTAAAAGGGTGTCACTTGAATAATAAGGTACAATATTGAAATAACGTTACATGTTTACAAACAGTACCATTTTGAAGACGAAGTAAGAAATGTTCTGTGAAATATATTGTACTTAATTTGATAGGAAGTCATTGCTGCCTTAGGTATCAATGGTTTCCAATCCAATTATATTCAAATCATTCAACAGAATGTTTTATTTTGTATTTCTGAGCTGTATTTTATTATTGGTTGGTGTGTGCATTGGCCAGAGTTTTAGATAATTGTCATGGCTAGCCCATGCCTGTGGCTTACAAGATGGCACCAGTATTAAGTATGCATCATCTGATATCCCAAAAGCAGAAGTTAAGTGTGCTTGCGGTAATGGCAAGCACGCGTGACAACTTAAACGGAGAACATGGTTCACGCCCGAGTGGCGGGCTATCTCACCGTCGGCGGAACATGTGAGATCTCATTCACTCTGCGTCTCTCTCTCTCCACCCAGGAGTATAAATGGATATCAGGGTATTCTTAATGGAGTTTAAATAGATTGAATACAACCCCCAACCTGGACATAGCGTAAATGGCATGAATGGGACGTAGAATTTAGGGAGTCTATATATGTCAATCAAAACAATGACGGTTCCAACACCAGTGGCTCTTTATATGTCGATTTTTCTTATTTACCTCGATATTTTTAGCATCAGTAATGATCTTTTGTGCAGCTTTCAGTATTTTCTGAAATGCAAATAAGTGCAATACGGTTTAGCATCAGAATGTCACAGTATACATAGTATAGTAGACTATCAACTTGAGCCAACTTCATTTTGATTTTTAAGAGGACTTATGTTTTCAATGTATCGAAAACGACACCTCGAGAATATGGGCAACTCACTCTAACCAAAGTTAAACGTAGAACATATGGAGGATACGGTTTATGACGCACAATGACATATATGGTGCCAATATTTTACTGCTATATCTAGTAAGATGGTTTCCAGGCGGTGACACATCGGATGAAGTGTTGTGATACTTTCCATTCTGACTACTTCTGAAATGTTCGTGCTCTGTGTGTTAAATACGATGTTAGATGTATCTGTACCTGCAGATTGACTCGTGTTGATTTCGGTTTAGCTTTCTTGGTAGTCAGCACCATTCCCTTAGAACCGTAAGCGATATCATGCAAACTGAATTGAGATTCTTTGCCACTATCCGCCAATGACCGGTGCACCCACGAGCCAGTGTGAGCATCAAACGTGTACTGAAAGTAAGAGACAAAACAATCGTAGTCATATCCGGGTTAAGCCCTTTTGGAACCCAGGGCAAGTAGGTTGTGGGAGCCCTTTATCGGGTGGACCAAGGAGGGATATACGGCTGTTGCTACTGCTGCTGCCGCTCGGAGGCTGATTCTACTGCTGCTGCTGCTTCTGCTGCTGCTGCTGCTGCTGTTGTTTCTGTTGGTGCTACCGCTGCTGCTGCTACTGCTGCTGCTGCTGGTGGTGATGGCGTTGCTGCTGTTGCTACTGCTGTTGCTGCTACCACTATAGATGATGCTGCTGGCGCTGATGTTGCTGCGCATGTTGCTGCGCATGCTGGGGCCGCTGTTTCTGCCGCTGTTGCCGGTGCTGCCGTTGCTATTGCTGATGCGGCGGCTACTACTACTACCAGACCAAACATAATAATTTTGTTATGTAATTGTCAAAATTATGTTGAATATTTTGAAATTAATTTGAAATTAGTGTCTATATATTCAACAGCATACGTATATCATGACTGTAAAAGTGAGATACTGGGATTCAAATGTCAAAATGATAAAATGTGATAATTGATTTTCATTTTGGGGGCTCCTTATTTTTTGGGTTCCCGTGGCTCTAGCCCCGTTAGATCGTGCCTTAATTAGGCTCTGATCATAGTAGCGTGTAATGCTCTCTGCTGTGATGAGTTATCTCTGCAATGCTCTCTGCTGTGATGAGTTATCTCTGTAAGGCTCTCTGCTGTGGTGACTTATCTCTGTAAGGCTCTCTGATGAGATGAGTTATCTCTGTAAGGCTCTATGCTGTGATGAGTTATCTCTGTAAGGCTCTATGCTGTGATGAGTGATCTCTGTACGGCTCTCTGCTGTGATGAGTCATCTCTGTAAGGCTCTCTGGTGAGATGAGTTATCTCTGTAAGGCTCTCTGCTGTGATGAATTATCTCTGTAAGGCTCTCTGCTGTGATGAGTTATCTCTGTAAGACTCTCTGGTGAGATGCGTTATCTCTGTAAGGCTCTATGCTGTAATGAGTGATCTCTGTAAGGCTCTCTGCTGTGATGAGTTATCTCTGTAAGGCTCTCTGGTGAGATGGGTTATCTCTGTAAGGCTCTCTGCTGTGATGAGTTATCTCTGTAAGGCGCTCTGCTGTGATGAGTTATCTCTGTAAGGCTCTCTGCTGTGATGAGTTATTTCTGTAAGGCTATCTGCTGTGATGAGTTATCCCTGTAAGTCTCTATGCTGTGATGCGTTATCTCTGTAAGGCTCTCTAGTGAGATTGGTTATCTCTGTAAGGCTCTCTGCTGTGATGAGTTATCTCTGTAAGGCTCTCTGCTGTGATGAGTTATTTCTGTAAGGCTATCTGCTGTGATGAGTTATCCCTGTAAGGCTCTATGCTGTGATGCGTGATCTCTGTAAGGCTCTCTAGTGAGATTGGTTATCCCTGTAAGGCTCTCTGGTGAGATGAGTTATCCCTGTAAGGCTCTATGCAGTGATGCGTTATCGCTGTAAGGCTCTCTGGTGAGATGAGTTATCTCTGTAAGGCTCTCTGCTGTGATGAATTATCTCTGTAAGGCTCTCTGCTGTGATGAGTTATCTCTGTAAGACTCTCTGGTGAGATGCGTTATCTCTGTAAGGCTCTATGCTGTAATGAGTGATCTCTGTAAGGCTCTCTGCTGTGATGAGTTATCTCTGTAAGGCTCTCTGGTGAGATGGGTTATCTCTGTAAGGCTCTCTGCTGTGATGAGTTATCTCTGTAAGGCGCTCTGCTGTGATGAGTTATCTCTGTAAGGCTCTCTGCTGTGATGAGTTATTTCTGTAAGGCTATCTGCTGTGATGAGTTATCCCTGTAAGTCTCTATGCTGTGATGCGTTATCTCTGTAAGGCTCTCTAGTGAGATTGGTTATCTCTGTAAGGCTCTCTGCTGTGATGAGTTATCTCTGTAAGGCTCTCTGCTGTGATGAGTTATTTCTGTAAGGCTATCTGCTGTGATGAGTTATCCCTGTAAGGCTCTATGCTGTGATGCGTGATCTCTGTAAGGCTCTCTAGTGAGATTGGTTATCTCTGTAAGGCTCTCTGGTGAGATGAGTTATCCCTGTAAGGCTCTCTGCTGTGATGAATTATCTCTGTAAGGCTCTCTGCTATGATGAGTTATCTCTGTAAGACTCTCTGGTGAGATGCGTTATCTATGTAAGGCTCTATGCTGTGATGAGTGATCTCTGTAAGGCTCTCTGCTGTGATGAGTTATCTCTGTAAGGCTCTCTGGTGAGATGGGTTATCTCTGTAAGGCTCTCTGCAGTGATGAGTTATCTCTGGAAGGCGCTCTGCTGTGATGAGTTATCTCTGTAAGGCTCTATGCTGTGATGAGTTATCTCTGTAAGGCTCTATGCTGTGATGAGTGATCTCTGTACGGCTCTCTGCTGTGGTGAGTCATCTCTGTAAGGCTCTCTGGTGAGATGAGTTATCTCTGTAAGGCTCTCTGCTGTGATGAATTATCTCTGTAAGGCTCTCTGCTGTGATGAGTTATCTCTGTAAGACTCTCTGGTGAGATGCGTTATCTCTGTAAGGCTCTATGCTGTGATGAGTGATCTCTCTAAGGCTCTCTGCTGTGATGAGTTGTCTCTGTAAGGCTCTCTGGTGAGATGGGTTATCTCTGTAAGGCTCTCTGCTGTGATGAGTTATCTCTGTAAAGCGCTCTGCTGTGATGAGTTATCTCTGTAAGGCTCTCTGCTGTGATGAGTTATTTCTGTAAGGCTATCTGCTGTGATGAGTTATCCCTGTAAGTCTCTATGCTGTGATGCGTTATCTCTGTAAGGCTCTCTAGTGAGATTGGTTGTCTCTGTAAGGCTCTCTGCTGTGATGAGTTATCTCTGTAAGGCTCTCTGCTGTGATGAGTTATTTCTGTAAGGCTATCTGCTGTGATGAGTTATCCCTGTAAGGCTCTATGCTGTGATGCGTTATCTCTGTATGGTTCTCTAGTGAGATTGGTTATCTCTGTAAGGCTCTCTGGTGAGATGAGTTATCCCTGTAAGGCTCTATGCAGTGATGCATTATCGCTGTAAGGCTCTCTGGTGAGATGAGTTATCTCTGTAAGGCTCTCTGCTGTGATGAATTATCTCTGTAAGGCTCTCTGCTGTGATGAGTTATCTCTGTAAGACTCTCTGGTGAGATGCGTTATCTCTGTAAGGCTCTATGCTGTGATGAGTGATCTCTGTAAGGCTCTCTGCTGTGATGAGTTATCTCTGTAAGGCTCTCTGGTGAGATGGGTTATCTCTGTAAGGCTCTCTGCAGTGATGAGTTATCTCTGTAAGGCGCTCTGCTGTGATGAGTTATCTCTGTAAGGCTCTCTGCTGTGATGAGTTATTTCTGTAAGGCTATCTGCTGTGATGAGTTATCCCTGTAAGGCTCTATGCTGTGATGCGTTATCTCTGTAAGGCTCTCTAGTGAGCTTGGTTATCTCTGTATGACTCTCTGCTGTGATGCGTTATCTCTGTAAGGATCGCTGCTGTTATGAGTTCATAGATCCGCATGGCATAGATCCGGCACGATAATGGAAATGTCCGTCATAATACGGTATGGATCGTAAGTATTTGATAAATGTTCAATTTAATAAGCATTCTGTTGAATATTTTGAAGCAGTTTCGAAAATGGGTAAAATGGAATAATCTCACAGCCAACTAATTCCCCACATTTACCTCTAAAATGTACCAGGGATACTCTGAGAGCGTCTATAGATTTAAAATTTGTTCTGGGTATGACCGTCGACTCAATGTGCCGTGCTAATTTATTCTTATTTCATGGCCTGATTGCACGGGCTACATAATGCATCTCCCTATATATTTATGTACCTGTGGCAGAAGTCTCCATCCATCCTGAGCGATAATATCTACTGCCTCTAACACATATTGCACCGTGTCCTCGTCCATAAAGAATGGCAAATTTAACCGACAAAATCCGGGTCTGTAAAGAAAAACGTAGCATTATGAAAACAAAATGAGGATAATTGATTGAATCCAATCAATTCATCAATCATATGACGTCATAGTCAACTACTTCACATGTAAACTGACTTCATAATCAATTACGTCATAAATGACTTAATTACGTCGGTCATAAACGCCTAATAGTCCGTTAAATTGTACGAATTGTATGTCTTTTCTATTTAATAAACATTCTGTTGAATATTTAGAAACTAGATTGACTTGGCGCTGATGAGGCCATAGGCAGAAACAGCACCCAGTCAAATTAATTTCAGAATAATTAACAGATCTTGTGTATAATAACCTTCATAATGACATTCTGTGAAGCCAGAGTTCAAAGTATATAAATCCATCCGAACACTCCCAACGCATGGGTGGTGCTGAGCTAGAGATGGGTGGTGCTTAGCTAGAGATGGGTGATGCTTAACTAGAGATGGGTGATGCTTAGGTAGAGAAGGGTGGTGCTTAGCTATAGATTTGTGATGCTTAACTAGAGATGGGTGATGCTTAGCTAGAGATGGGTGATGCTTAACTAGAGATGGGTGATGCTTAGGTAGAGAAGGGTGGTACTTAGCTAGAGATGTGTGATGCTTAGCTAGAGATGGGTGGTGCTTAGTTAGAGATGGCGGTGCTTAGCTAGAAATGGGTGGTGCTTTGCTAAATTTATGTGAAGCTTAGCTAGAGATGTGTGGTGCTTAGCTAGAGATGAGTGGTGCTTAGCTGGAGATGAGTGGTGCTTAGCTAGAGATGGGTGGAGCTTAGATAGAGATGGGTGGTGCTATGTTAGAGATGGTCGAGCCATGGCTAAAACTGGATTCATCCATTCTATGTTTTCGTGAAATATCTTGGAATATGCTATGGTGTAGGAATCAATAAATACGCACTTTTGCAGCATCAGAAAGAAATTTGATCCCGTCTTATGCTGGCAAAATCGACACGGACATTTCAAGAAATTAGCAGATTTGCTTAATCCCCACCTGCCACTTGCTTTCACCTCGCTTTAAAATCTTCCTATCGTTAACATGATGAGAGTGAAGATATACCAACCACTGACCCTTTCTAGTTTTGGCTATGCCACGCCCATCTCTAGCTAGGACCCACCCACACCAAGCTCGTGTTGGGATCGATCGATCCCTGAACTCCATGATGCTGCCTATGGCAGCAACAGCGCCCAGTCAAATTAGTTTCAACATATTCAACAGCATGTTTATTAAATCGTAAAAACATACAATTCGTAAAACAGCGCCTAGTCCGTCATCAATTATGTGTTATTGACGAACTTATCTGCGACATTCATGACGCCATTGATTATGACGTCATCCTACACGTCACGTAATTGATTATAACGTCATGTGACGGATGGATAAACTGGAAAGGTCGTTTCTCATCATATGACCGTGCGAATATTCAGTGTTGTATTGTAAAATGTGTCTTATGAAGATGATTGGATGCCCTGAACAGAAAAACACAGCATGGACGATTGTCACAACAAAACAAAACACTGACATTCTAGGAGGGGCCATGGAACTTCGTAATTTATTGGCCTGTAGAGGTCCTAATTCGCCATAGTTTTTATGGTTATTAAAATGCAAAATCAGGTAACGCTTTCAAGCACACATTAGATGTGACAGATGTTTGACACTGTAATAAATACTGTGTGGAAGCGGTTTATGTAGGCTATTTTAGCCAGCAACAGCTTCCAGTCAAAATATTCAACAGATTGCCAGTATGAATGAAATTGCCAATATATTGGAATGGTCCTTTCCGGTTTTTAGCCATGCCCCGCCCATCTCTAGCTAAGCCTCGCTATTGTTAGGATCGATCTCTGAACACACTGACTATCAATTTCCCAAAAAAAAATACACAGGTAAGCTGTTGAATATTTTGAAACTAATTTGACTGGGTGCTGTTGCTGCCTAAGGCAGCAACAGCACCCAGTCAAATGAGTTTCAAACAATTCAACAGCATATTTATTAAATAGCAAAGAATTACAAAGACATACAATTCATGCAACGTGTCGGACTGTTTGCGATTTGATGACGGTCTATATGGAATCCTTTGTGACGTAATGATTGTGACCCCATCACACACGCGCTGAGCTGAGTATGACGTCATACGAGGTCAGATGATGGATTGATGCTCTGGAAACGTGAATTGCCATCGTGGGATTTAAATTATGAAAGTGTTAACCAGATGGCTCTCCCTTGTAACAAGACACGAATATATATATATATATATATATATATATATATATATATATATATATATATATATATATATATATATATATATATATATATATATATATATATATATATATATATATATATATATATATATATATAAATATATATATATATATATATATATATATATATATATATATATATATATATATATATATATATATATATATATATATATATATATATATATATATATATATATATATATATATATATATATTATATATACTGAGCCAAAAAGGTTTAGCAACAGTGAAGTTTGGTTTGTTGTATTAAAACTATGCGTCCATTTATAACCAGATTTGCAGGAAGGTTTCATCAATGTAATGTCTCGCTGGTCATGAAGAAATGCAAATCATTTCTTGCATTTCTCGGCCGCACGCTTACTGCATGTGAAAATGCATTTTTCATGCACTGGCCCACATTGGCGGGTAGCGAAGGCAAAAATTCACCATATTGCAAAAGCAGATAACGAACGTTAACAGAAAACGCTTAAAAGTTTACCCAACAGAACATGGGCAGCCGCCCAGGGCTACCCGAAAATCAGCGCCATGAAGCAATGGGAAGACTCGCTGCTGGGCAGACCATTCGCCCTGTTGCTCGACATTTGAATGTTCATGCCTCAACCATTTCCCTTCTCCGCCAACGTGAGCAGGAAACTGGACATGTTAATGACCGACCACGATCTGGCAGACCGAGAGCAACAACACCACGAGAAGACCGCTACTTAGTGACGTCATCACGACGTCACAGGTTTGAGACTGCGCCGAGGCTGTCCCGTAATTTGCACACCGCTACCGGCACTACAGTGAATGCACAAACTGTGCGAAACAGACTCCATGATGCTGGACTGCATGCCCGTCGCCCACTTGTTGCTGTTCCGCTTACAGAGCGTCACATCGAGAATCGATGGTGTGCTCAACAATGGAGTCACGTTTTGTTCACTGATGAGTCGAGGTTTTGTGTGGATGTGGCGGATGGTAGGCAACGGGTTTGGCGACGTTTAGGAGAACGGTATGATGCAGCTAACATCATTCAGCACGACAGATTCGGTGGCGGCAGTGTCATGGTGTGGGCTGGAATCCATGAAAATGGCAAAACAGATTTTATTGTGATTCGCGGAAATTTAACGGCTCAACGTTACTGTGAAGTAGTTGTCGCCCCTGTTGTCATCCCTTTTATGCAGCATCATGCAGATGTTATGTTCCAGCAAGACAACGCCAGTCCTCATTCAGCTAGGGTCACCAGTGATTTCCTTGAGGCTAACAACGTTCCGGTATTGGACTGGCCAGCGCGGTCACCGGACCTGTCTCCTATCGAACACGTGTGGGACATTCTTGGCCGTATGGTGCGTGAGCCCCATCCGCATCTTCACAACATGCGGGAGCTGGAAGCTGCACTGCTACAGGAATGGGATGCGATTCCTCTTCGTGACATCAGGTGCTTAATTCGAAGCATGAGAAAGCGATGTACGGCGGTGGTTAATGCGCGCGGAGGTCACAACCGGTATTGACAGCTCAGTGTCATTATTTAAATTGGACCCTTCCGTTGAATGATGCCGTGTTAAAGGCGCGATGCTAGCATTACAGTAACAAGAGACTGTTGTTCAAATTGAACAATGACCTATCAATTAAATAATATATTTGAATCAATTTATTGTTTTTGTTAAATAACATTTATACAGTAATATTCTCAGTGTTGCTAAACTTTTTGGTTCAGTATATATATATATATATATATATATATATATATATATATATATATATATATATATATATATATATATATATATATATATATATATATATATATGTATATATATAGGGCTACCCCACTAGTCTGACAGCCCAGTAGTCCGACAAACGAATAGTCCGCCAATTTTACCCACTAGTCCGGCAGCCCTGTTGTCCGACAGCCCAATCGTCTGATAACAGTAATTTTATTAGAAGGTACAAACAGCTGTTTAGGCAAGTTTCATATGAAGAAAAACCTATAGAGACATCACACAGTTATTTCCAGATAAATGAACTTGCGCACTTCAACCCGCAACATTTTGCCTTTATGATGTTCACCACCAAGACATCATTAAAAAGATTAATTGCTTATATTAATCTTTCAAATGCCATCATGACTCCATCAATTTCTCGCAAAGCAGGATGTGGAAGGTGGTAGTGATTGGCTGAATGACTGATTGATTGATTGAACGATCGAGTGGTTTATTGATTGATTTGCTCGCTGGATTGGTGGATGGATGGATTGTGAATGGAGGTAGAGGGGTGGGGGAAGGGGGAGGGGGCAGGGTACAGCTTCCAAGAAGAGCAATCAGAGATTGCAAACCGTTTCCCTCCCATTTTTTTGGATTTTCCAGACTTTTAAAGATTTCCTAGATGTTTTTCAGATCACGCCAAAGTTTATGGAATCCTTGATATGGTCTCACACTTTCTTATGTTGAAATTTGAGCAAATGCAGATCAGTACTTTCCGAGATATGCATATATCCAGAATTCGATCTGATGAGGTTCCGGGTTCTTTTCTCAGGATCACGGCCAAAGTCGGCGAATCCTCTTACACGGCAAGTTCCTTCCTTGTGTTAAAATTTGAGCCAAACCGGATCAGTAGTTTTTGATATTTTTTACTGGCAACACCCCCACCCCTGAAATCCTTTAAAACATATCTCCTCCTAAACCATTTTGCAAATTGTAATCACATTTTTGTGAGAGGGTCTACTGCAATAGGCTCTAGAACTTCTATTCAGTATTTTCATTGGCCAATGTTTCACGTGAGAATCGTTGATTTTTTTTTTAATATTCAGGAAATCCTTTAAATGAAATACTCATCCTCCTGCTCTTTTATTAAGGGCATAACTGCAACGAGACTTGTGTGGAACGATTCTAGTATAGACGACTTCAACACTACAATAGAGAAATTGGATTGGTCAATATTTATTCTGCGGCCATCTTGCATTTCCAAATATGTCCAAGAAATTGCTTAAACATTACTCCTAAAACACAAGGCCACAATTCGTAAAATTGCTGTAGGCTAAATTTTTATTTCTGGCCATAACTGTTGATTCTCTGAGAAAGCTATGGTGCTAGATACTGTAGCTCCTGGCATGCCACATTGTTCCATTAGTTGTCCTTCGGAATCTGACTCGTACATAGGGTACGCGCTAGCCCGACGATGCTGGTTAGCTAGCCTCGGGGATGGTGAAGGGAGACTGCGGGCAACCGGTGGCCACAAAGACCGACCTCTATAGTCAGTGGAATATTTCACTGTTTCATCTCGGCTATTGGTGTAACCTGTGTGTCGCAGCATCCTATAATTTAGATGTTTGTAGATTCAGTGAGTCGATACTGATCTTGATAAAAGCTGAATGTAGTTAAAGAATCGTACTTGTTTCCTGCAAATATAATAACGTGACGTATTGGTGTTGTTTGTCTTATATCTCGCCAGATATACTTAACATATCTTTAAATATATCGGGGTGTGAGGAAAGTGCCTCGCATGGGCCTCTGGCACAGGAAAGTTCCTACCACTCCGTAATGGAGGATGAGATATGGCCAGAAGTCTTTCTCCCATTTCAACCAATGCTTAAAAGAGAAGTTGAATTATCCCAGTGTATTTATTCTTATAAAGGAATGCACGCTAGATTACGTGGAGGAGGGTGCTGACTTCCTAAGAATCCGACACTGCCATCTCATATATTATTTGCTTGTTTAGTCGTCGCTGCTTTATTTGGGTGAGCATTCTACAGGAGCTAGGCTAACCTTTAGTTATTAGGTCCAGACACATAGAGAATTATGCCGTAAGTCGCCTAGACCTATGTGTTTTGATAACAGGTTGCCTTCTTGGCAGATGAGCCTGGATAGCCTTTCTTGGCACGTACCCATTGGACTACTCCTTCAGGCCGACGGCGCGTACATGCTGCCTGGTGATGGGTTCAGAATCGAAGACTGACTCGTCCCCACATCTCAGCACAACCACACATAACAAGACAAGGGCAAGTTGACATTACAAAAGCATGGAGAAAGCACTATCTATTTACGGTGGGAGGAGGAAGTAGATGGCCTACTATGGTGACCTACTGGGAAGGTGTGGAGAGCAGATTGGCTTCTCCCAGTCACCGTAGAGTTAGTGGGCGATCTGCATCTTTATCCGTCGCCGAACATGTCGAGAATGAGCCATTTGAGACTCGTTCCCTCGTAGCTAACGTTTACTTACTTATGGTTAAAGAAACATGCCCTAAGAGTCACTGCTAGGCCATATCTACTTTAATTATGTTTATGTGGTGATTCCTACTTTGACTGAAAGACTAGCTAATGGTACCGGTGATGGTACAAGGGAAGTGCGTGAAGCATTGCCATTTTGATTCTCACCATCAGGAAACCTCTGCGATTTCCTGGGTCGGCGCTAACCAAACTGGCGAAGGGGACTACCGGACAATTAGTGGGACAGAAGGACAGAGAGTCGTAGAAGAGACAGCTGCTCCAGAAGTCCTTTACGGCCTATGTTAGCGGCCAATTATGTAAATTATGTGTGCTTATGTAATGTAGCAGCACCATCGGGAAAGAGACTTTACAAAAAAATAGCACTCCTTCCTCTGAGCTAGCAACTCTATCCTAACAAAATATCTGAGCAGCCTAATACCGAGCCGTATTGGTGAGAGGCTGGTGTGAGAGACGACTCTAATGTGAGTGTGTTGCCGTATTTTAGAGAGTTTAAATGTATGTATTAATGAAGCTATTTAGTATAAGTTTGATCTCTGCACATTTTAAAAATATATGACTATTTAACTAAACCCAAAAAGTAATATAATAGAAAATATACAAGAATATAAAGACTAAAACGGCGCTCGCCGTATTCACACATTAATACAATCTAATAAGGTCAAGCTGACCTACGGCGCCTACCTGTAATCATCGCGATATAAAAAGAAAATAACTATGTTGCATTAATAATAAGTGCCTATTAGTCTCCAGCGCAATGTTCTAAATGACACAGTAGTCGAAGCGCCTGTTAGTAACCAGCGGGAGTTGGCTCGATTCTTCACCGGTGCCTGTTAGTCATCAGCACACATTGCCCATTACCTAGTCGGTACGATCACAAGAATGGCGTAGAAGAAGAAACATCGCTGTTTCGTAGTTATCGGCACAAATAAACACAGGAAAACAGTCTAATTTGCCGTAGTGGATGATGCACACGAAACTTGGTGCAGTGTGAAGTTGCCTCTATTGATAAGGGGGATAAGTTTATAACAAATATGGCACAAGACGATCAACGTCGCCGCTTAGCTCTTAGCGGCGCTCAAAGCAATGTCCGACGTGGTTCGAAACATCTCATGAGGAAGCGCTGGATGTGTGCATGTTCCTATCTACGACTTTTTTGACGTGGTACGGCAGGTCTGGCGAGATATCAGAGCTGTCCAATCGATTCACATGTTGGTTTCTGATGGTAAGCGGGCAAAAGGCCACGCCGTCTAGAAGGGTCCCTCTAGAGTTGTCAGAGGGGAACTGTCTCTTAATTTAGTTTATTACCCCTGTTGCCGAGGGGTATACGAATATTTGTTGCAGCATAGTGAGGCTGACGTGACCTCCAGAGACGAACACCAGGAACTAAAATAAGCTGCGTTGGTGTAGGGCTATCTCAAATGACGTGCACACTCACTAAGCACTTTGACGGACTCTAATTATTTGAGAATTCTCTTTAGTGGCTACACGCATATACCTATATAACATGTAGTGCAATGCTTTTCTAGTTTGAAATGCCGATGGTACAAGGGAGCGATATTGGTCAATTGCAGCATATGCTGCTTGTTAGAACAAACATAATGATACAAACGCAGCTAAAATCCTATTTTCTTGGAGTAAATCTAGACCTGGTCAAATTCCATTTTTCGCAATACCCGATATACATAGACAACAGCACCATCATTTCCAAAATCAAACTCCTGTCCCCTTGCTTTGTAAAGTAGTAAATATGGTGTTTAAAATGAACAGAAGGATTGTTTTCCATACCATAAAACGTTAAAATTCTTTTAGTTTTTACAATATATAGTAAAATATGGCGGTATTTTGATTCCTCATGTGCATCAAAAAAATGTATCTAGATTTGAAAACAATAAAAGCAACCCATGCTCCTTCAGTACATCCGTAGAAAAGAATTAATGTCATGTTGGTGAAATCAACTGACTGCTGTTTGAAAGCAACTGGCATATGTCGTCTGGCGAGAAAACTGAACCAGTGTGTTTCTTTTCTTTACTAGCTATGAACATTTTATGGACCCTTAAAGAGAGATAGTGAAAACACGTTTTTCACATGCCAAACAAAATGTGATGTAAAATAATTACTTATTTCTGGTGCATTTTGTAAACATCTTCAAATGTCGTGTAAAACTGATGCATCTATTGAAATAAACATGTTTTGACGTTGTAAAAGGACCAATTGTTAGAAATATAGCCCTGGTAGAAACAGGTACCCTAACCACATATCTTCTGATCAATTATTCCCTTATTTCTCATAGGTTGGGGTTTCCTTTATAGCCAATATGCCCCACATATTTTCCCTAAGTCCCAAAATTGTGGCTAGGTATCTTCCTTGAGCCGCACGTTCAAGATCCTATAATGAACACTGTTGCTATGCTGGACTCATGTCATTCATCTCGTTATTAATATTTGGCATAAAAGTAAATATAGATTGTCTTGAATGTAGATCCTCTTTAATAATGATTTGCCTAACAATGGATGTAATGTGTCCTTAAACATCGATCTGCATATCAACGCATGTAGATCATCGTCTTTATTAATGATTTGCATAATAATGGATGTAACGTATCCTTATACATTGATCTGCATAACAATGCATGCAGATCATCGTCTTTATTAATGATTTGCATAATAATGGATGTAACGTATCCTTAAACATTGATCTGCATAACTATGCATGCCGATCATCGTCTTTATTAATGACTTGTATAACAATGGATGTAACGTATCCTTAAACATTGATTTGCATAACAACGCATGCAGATCATCGTCTTTATTAATGACTTGTATAACAATGGATGTAACGTATCCTTAAACATTGATCTGCATAACAACGCATGCAGATCGTCATCTTTATTAATGACTTGTATAACAATGGATGTAACGTATCCTTAAACATTGATCTGCATAACAACGCATGCAGATCATCGTCTTTATATTAATGACTTGTATAACAATGGATGTAACGTATCCGTAAACATTGATCTGCATAACAACGCATGCAGATCGTCATCTTTATTAATGACTTGTATAACAATGGATGTAACGTATCCTTAAACATTGATCTGCATAACAACGCATGCAGATCATCGTCTTTATATTAATGACTTGTATAACAATGGATGTAACGTATCCGTAAACATTGATCTGCATAACAATGCATGCAGATCGTCATCTTTATTAATGACTTGTATAACAATGGATGTAACGTATCCTTAAACATTGATCTGCATAACAATGCATGTAGATCATCGTCTTTATTAATGACTTGTATAACAATGGATGTAACGTATCCGTAAACATTGATCTGCATAACAACGCATGCAGATCGTCATCTTTATTAATGACTTGTATAACAATGGATGTAACGTATC
Organism: Chaetoderma sp. LZ-2023a; assembly: GCA_034401795.1. Taxonomy (NCBI): domain Eukaryota; kingdom Metazoa; phylum Mollusca; class Caudofoveata; order Chaetodermatida; family Chaetodermatidae; genus Chaetoderma; species Chaetoderma sp. LZ-2023a. The sequence continues at coordinate 157,706,790 of CM067370.1, read as the reverse complement.
CTTAAACATTGATCTGCATAACAATGCATGCAGATCATCGTCTTTATTAATGACTTGTATAACAATGGATGTAACGTGTCCTTAAACATCGATCTGCATATCAACGCATGTAGATCATCGTCTTTATTAATGATTTGCATAATAATGGATGTAACGTATCCTTAAGCATTGATCTGCATAACAATGCATGCAGATCATCGTCTTTATTAATGATTTGCATAATAATGGATGTAACGTATCCTTAAACATTGATCTGCATAACTATGCATGCAGATCATCGTCTTTATTAATGACTTGTATAACAATGGATGTAACGAATCCTTAAACATTGATCTGCATAGCAACGCATGCAGATCATCGTCTTTATTAAGGACTTGTATAACAATGGATGTAACGTATCCTTAAACATTGATCTGCATAACAACGCATGCAGATCGTCATCTTTATTAATGACTTGTATAACAATGGATGTAACGTATCCTTAAACATTGATCTGCATAACAACGCATGCAGATCATCGTCTTTATATTAATGACTTGTATAACAATGGATGTAACGTATCCGTAAACATTGATCTGCATAACAACGCATGCAGATCGTCATCTTTATTAATGACTTGTATAACAATGGATGTAACGTATCCTTAAACATTGATCTGCATAACAACGCATGCAGATCATCGTCTTTATATTAATGACTTGTATAACAATGGATGTAACGTATCCGTAAACATTGATCTGCATAACAACGCATGCAGATGGTCATCTTTATTAATGACTTGTATAACAATGGATGTAACGTATCCTTAAACATTGATCTGCATAACAATGCATGTAGATCATCGTCTTTATTAATGACTTGTATAACAATGGATGTAACGTATCCTTAAACATTGATCTGCATAACAATGCATGCAGATCATCGTCTTTATTAATGACTTGTATAACAATGGATGTAACGTGTCCTTAAACATCGATCTGCATATCAACGCATGTAGATCATCGTCTTTATTAATGATTTGCATAATAATGGATGTAACGTATCCTTAAGCATTGATCTGCATAACAATGCATGCAGATCATCGTCTTTATTAATGATTTGCATAATAATGGATGTAACGTATCCTTAAACATTGATCTGCATAACTATGCATGCAGATCATCGTCTTTATTAATGACTTGTATAACAATGGATGTAACGTATCCTTAAACATTGATCTGCATAGCAACGCATGCAGATCATCGTCTTTATTAATGACTTGTATAACAATGGATGTAACGTATCCTTAAACATTGATCTGCATAACAACGCATGCAGATCGTCATCTTTATTAATGACTTGTATAACAATGGATGTAACGTATCCTTAAACATTGATCTGCATAACAACGCATGCAGATCGTCATCTTTATTAATGACTTGTATAACAATGGATGTAACGTATCCTTAAACATTGATCTGCATAACAATGCATGCATATCATCGTCTTTATTAATGACTTGTATAACAATGGATGTAACAAATCCGTAAACATTGATCTGCATAACTATGAATGTAGATGGTCTTTATTAATGATTTGCATAACAATGGATGTAGCATATCCTTAAACATCAATCCGCATAACAATGCATGTAGATCGAACACTTTAACCATTTGAAGCCAAAGGACTGAGTCCGTATACTCATTAACAACAACTATGTTAGATAACTTGAAACTAGTTTGACTGGGAGACGTTGCTGCCTAGAACAGGAGTAGGTAGCAACACGTTCCTATAAACTTAAAGGAAAACGCACCTGATCTTATACTAACCATTCAAGTGATAACATTTGGCACCTGTAATTCATCCATGCCATCTTAGTGATATATCATGCACAATGAAAGATATTCATGTTTAGAGTAACTAAATGGTGATACATATCTACAGACTATGGTGGATGTCATAATTTACCTTTCAACCAATCAGGAAAAACCTAGCATGTATACCTCGGTGTATACGCTCAATCATTGACGTGCCATCTATATTTTGCCAATGTGGTATAGAAGCAACCCTACGGGTTAGCTGTTGAATATTTTGAAACTAATTTGACTGGAAGTTGTTGCTGCCATAGGCAGCAACAACTTCCAGACAAATTAAATTCAAGATATTCAACAAGGTGATTATTACAAAATAAAGAATGTAATGCCTTAGAGCTTACATGACATCACACACTAACGCGTGAGGAAACAAAATGGTGGCGATCACTGTTCAACATGTATGCGATATTACAAAGCAGATAATCGTGATAGAATTAATGCCGTGTGACAGGATATGAATTATTTGGAATCTATAAACCATAATCTATCAGTGCAATACAACATTTGAGTTGAGATTAGCATCCTTTTAATTTCAAATGGTGAACACCTGTGAATCCATGGTTCAAATTGGTAATGCTTTTCATAAGAAGGAATGTAAATGGCGTGTATTAATGTTTTGCATAACAATGTACGCAGACTGCTGCCGGGCAGCAATAGCGCATCCAAACAAATTAAGTACAGCATATTCAACAGTACGTTATTATTTTGTTTTGGAAACGTGTTAAGTCATTTCTGAACTGCACTGTATTAAAGATTTACATAACAAGTAATGTTTGGATAAATGATTTGCATAACAATGAATGTTCGGATACATGATTTGCATAGCAATGATTGTAGATTGAATCACAAAATATGTGGTTATGGGTGCGTTTTCGCGAGTGACATTATTCAGTGGCTCAGTGATGCTGTTCGTGGCGCGTGCGTTTTTACTTTTCTGGAAGGGGAACATTTACTGACGCAGTTCGTCGAACCAGCCTTGCAGTTAGTAGCGAAAACGTTGCAGAGCGCTCTGCATGTGCAAAAAAGGATTTTCTCCGCTTGTGTATTGTATTATGTAACTAAGGCGAAAACAGCAGATTGTCAATAGTTTGCAGATTTAGCAAACCGTTTTGCAATGATTTCCCTACTGGATGAAAGGCTGAAACGAAGTTTTGATCTCGGTTCACTGCTACCAATGGTTACTGGTTTTTAAATTTCAAGATGACGGCGCCCAGCTAAATTTTGCAACTTATTTGAATGATGAAATCTCGCCAATATTTATTGTGGATGCGGTCGTCTAAATCGAAATACGATCAAATTAATTGCTAAAGTAAACACAATTTAGAAAGTGTGTGGGTTCAGAACACTACGACGCTATTTTAGCGCTTCTGGTTCATGGTTAGTGGTTCCTGGTTTGTGGATCAAACTAAGTCAGCAAATTCACTGACAAGGCCAGTCACAAAACGCACTCTAAAACGATAGTTAGGATAACTCACTTCATTACTTCGAGTGGTTCACGTAGATCTATTGATGTGGTATCACTGAAACAGAACATACAATACTTAGTATTATTACTATAAGATAGATAGACGATCTGAAACTAGCTCACATTAGCGAGTGCAATTTCATAATTTACGACGAGATAGATAATGGTGATATTATATGAGATCCTCTATTAATACAGAGAGGGAAATAGACAGATCTGGTCTGCAACTCAAGTATATGAAGTCATAATCATTGCGCCACGTGGTAGAGTGACTTCACAATTATAATGGCGTATATATTATAACTCCGTTATGAAGGTCAGAAGTCTGCCAAGTGGACGAATTGGATTTATTGCATTGCTGCTGAACATTAGAAAAACTAATTGCTGAATGACATGCGAATTCATAAAATTAATGGAGGAATACATTTCTAGCTATGCCCCTCCTATTTCTAGCTATGCCCCGTCCATTTCAAGCTATGCCCATCCAATTTCTAGCTATTCCCGCCCATTTCAAGCTATGACCATCTCATTTCTAGCTATGCCCCTCCCATTTCTAGCTATGTCCCGCCCATTTCAAACTATGACCATCTCATTTCTAGCTATGTCCTGCCCATTTCAAGCTATGCCCCTCCCATTTCTAGCTATGCCGCGCCCATTTCAAGCTATGCCTCGCACATCTCTAGCTTTGCCCTCCCATTTCTAGCTAAGCTATAGCCACTTTGTATGCGGATTTGAATCGAGTTTAACAGTTTGAATCCTGAACTCGGAGAATCCCAATTTCAAGGAAGGCCTAATTTTATATAGGGGCGTTGCTGAATAATATCAAGCAATGCCAGCATCTCTCAGTCCACCTAGTTTCTAAATATCCAACAAAATGTTTATTAAATTGTAATATGACCAAAGGCATGCAATTCGGAGCTTCACTCTTATGCCTTTTTCCCCAGGCCTACATGTATTATTTGATTGTGATAAGTGAAATAGTTTGATGTCAGATACTTGAGTGACAGTTCAGATCCCACCTTTATGGCTTAATGTGCAATAAACCATCACTTACTCTACGTCCAGAAACTTAGCAAATGATTGAGCCATGGTCTCGGCGATACCAAGCAAATCCTGAAAGCAAAAACAATATATATTTACAGACAAAAACTAGAACCGACACCAGCACCACCAACATTGGCAACAGCACCACCACCACCACCACCACCACCACCACCACCACCACCACCACCACCACCACTTCCACAACGTTCATCGATGCCAAGACCGCCAATGCTGACAAAATACCAACACCACAGCAGCTGCAGCAGCAGCTGATCAAGCAACAACAGCAGGAAGAAGAGGGGTGGGGGAGAAAAAGACTCTCATTATACTACATGCGCGTACTTCATGCAAGTCATCTTACCTCGGCATATGGTCCTGCGCATGCGCATCCGCCTCTGGCCTGGATACCAAACAGATCATTGAGAAGAACAGAGACAAAGTTATGATGGAGATATTTGCCAGTTTCTGGATTTTTCACAACGAATGAGAAGATTGGTAGACGTACAGATGTTTGACTGCCAAGGATTAATAGATTGGTTGTTTTCTTCCAAAAAGCAAAAGCTTTCCTGTAAATAAACACGGCATGCTGTATGAGGCAGGCATGGTAATGGACCTTTCCGGTTTTAGCTATACCCCGCCCATCTCTAGCTAAGCTCCACCCACATCTCGCTCATGTTGGGATCGATCGATCTCTGAACACCCTGACTATCAATTTCCAAAAAATCCACACAAGTAATCTGTTGAATATTTTGAAACTAATTTGACTGGGTGCTGTTGCTGCCTAATTCATACAACGTGTCGGACCATTTGAGATTGGATGGCGGTCTATATGCAACCCTTTGTGACGTAATGACTGTGACGTCATCATACACGCGCTGAGCTGATTAAGACGCCATACGAGGTCAGCTGATGGATGGATACTCTGGAAAGGTGAATTGCTTAAATGCAGAGAAAGTTGCCTAAAATTATGACTTAGGCCTACATATGAAGGATTTTGATATTTTTATTTTAGCTAAATTTATTGTAACTCATGTTTGATATTTACGTTATAGTTCTACTTCTATAAATGCAAATGTGTTGAATAGGGGATCTGGGCCTCGTGTATCTGACGTCATAATGAATTACGTCACCGTGTAGCTGACGTCACAACCATAATGAAATATTATAACTCTGCCATGAAACTTGAAAGGTTTGTGACGTGTACGAATTGTATGCATTCGTATGTTTTTGATGGATTTAGAATTAAATAAACATTCAGTTGAATATTTTGAAACTAGTTTGATTGAGCACTGTTGAAAGTACCGGCATGGTATCGGCCCGGCATCGCCCCAGTAAGCTGCTTTATCTGGGTAGCTAGAGATGGGCGGGGCATAGCTAAAACTGGATTCCTCTATTGGGATTCTGGTAATTCATAGTTAAAATATATATAAATCGATCCAAACCCATTTACTGAGTGGGCGGAGCTTAGATAGCAATGGGCGGGTCATAACTAGAAAGCGATTCCTCCACTGACAATGGATTTATTCGTACATGAAAAAATCTGGCAGTTGTTTTTAAGCACTTTATACAATGGATTATCACTTGTAGGTGTCTGTTAAGCCTGTGATAGACGATCCTACATGCCCGATTATACATGTATGATTCTACAAAGTCGGACGATGTCCGATCGTGTATCATAGCTTCCGACATGTATACTCATGTATATTCATACACGCAAAAAAGTCGGACAATGCCCAACTTTCGTCCTACATCGTAAATCCTGTCAGATGAAACAGCCAATTGCATTCCGGAATTTTTTTTCACGTGATTTCGTTGGTATCATTGGTTGGTAAAATCATCCAACAATGTCCGATGCAGTATGATCGTGTATGATGAACATGTATGACATACAAATGTAGGATACTTCATGTATAATCGGGCATGTAGGATCGTCTATCACGTACTTTTTTAAGGAGATAATATTGAGAGGAACGTGATTACTGCCCACGAATCCTTCGCACCCCTTATGTGAACATGTCCGATATAATTGACGGAGATTGAACTGAGCATTTCTTGTACATGAACTCTATAAATATCTGAAGCACAGGTATGTGCAAAACTACAGTAAACGCGTGTTAAAGTTAAATAAACAGTATCACATTTAAACAATTATGTATACTTTAGCTTCGTGGTTTAATATTACATTGTCAGTGAGTGTTTCACCTTATCAATGCATATCATTAACCACCAGAGATTGACGTCACTAATTAATAACATCAGAGAAAACTAATGGCCCTTTCCAGCTTTAGCTATTCCCACTCGCCTCTAGCAAAGCTCCACCCACACTTCGCCATGTTGGGATTTGATCGAGTCGGAATGGCCTAGCTATCAATTTCCTGAAAACTGTACAGGTAAGCTGTTGAATATTTTGCAACTAATTTGACTGGATGCTGTTGGTCGCCCAGTCAAATTAGTTGCAAAATATTCAACAGAATATTTAGTAACTAGTAGACACAAACAACAACGCGTAGTCAGTCTTCATATATGCCTTTGTGACGTACTTATCTGCGTCATTCATGACGCCATTCATTATGATGTCATTCTACACGTCATGTAGTTGATTATGACGTCATATGATGGAAGGATAAAGTGGAAAGGTAAACTATTTTAACAAGTAACATAAAACTAGAAGTTAGATGGTGTTGTTTTTGGAGAAATGAGAACAACGGTATACATACTGGCACAGCATCTCTTCACAAGCTTCAATAACTACCGTGTCAATGGCCTAAATAATAATAATAATAATAATAATAATAATAATAATAATAATAATAATAATAATAAGACTTATTATTATTATTTCATTTGTCTAAGGTTTGTCAGATGAGTTTTACGAGGCCGTGTAAGGAAATAATTGTTTTTAATAATTTTAGTATGTATCTCATAGTTCTTTAAAGCTTACAAAACCATACTGTATGAATTATATACATAAAGATATACGACGTTCTGCCACTGTGAATCGCATTTGGAATGCATCACTGAAACTCTTAATAATTTTGTAAATTACATATAAGACTACAAGTACCGTAAGTAACCATTTCTAATACTAATCTAGTTCAAACTTAAAGATGAAAAACGAGAATGACATTTCAATAAAAAACAAACAAAAATAAAACCTTTTATCATATTTTATGAACTAAAATGTAGTTAGTAAAATTTCATACGCTCGTTCCGTGTTTAAGTTTCGTTTATAGTGTGAATTTTGACAACCCCATACATTTTCTGTATGACATCATCGGAAAAATTGACAATCACGTGGATTTAGATTATGTCACACATGTTTTCAGGTAGGATTCATGTCCCAGCTTTGCATATACTAGTGCGTTTCTGACATCTCATTAATTTCCTGGAGAATTCACCTTTCCGGTTTATCTATTGATCATCTGACGTCATATGACGTCATAATTATCTAAGTGACGTGCATGATGACGTCATAATCAGTACCTCGTGAATGATTCGATATAGCCCGTCCTTAATGCTTAATAGTCCGACACGACATGTTGTATGAAGTGCATGTCTTTACCATTTAAAGGTGCATATTCACAGCAGAATGGGTCAAAATAAAATTGTTAAAATTATATACTTTTAGACGCTTAAATTGCATGCATAGATTTAATGAAACGAAATAACTGTTAGCGTATGATGATTCTCTAGGTATAAATTAATATGATTATTTTAAGCAGTCAAATTGAATTAGAGGCACCAGTCCTTAATTAAAATTCACAACTAAACCTACGAAATTTATTTATATCGAATGAAATCATCATATGTTACCATTTATTTCACAATTTAAGCCTCTAAACGTATACGATTTCGACAACTTTATTTTCAAGCATTTTGGAGTGAATATGTACCTTTAACAAACACTCTGTTGGATATTTTGAAACTAATTTGACTGGGCTCTGTTGCTGCCATAGGCACCAACAGCACCCAGTCGAATTAGTCTCAACATATTTAACATCTAACGTGTATAGTTTTCTAGAAATTGATAGTTCAGAGATCGATCCCAACACGGACGTGGTGTAGGTGGAGCTTAGATTGAGATGATCGGAGCTTAGCTAAAAGTGGAAAGGTGAATTAAACAGCTATTGTGATCAACATCACTATATTATTAACGCGGTGACTTCGCGCTACAACAATCACTCACGCGATGTCGTCACCCCGTGATCCTCATGGGAAAGTTCGAAAATATGGAAATATTATTTTTACGTTACGCACAAATTTGGCGTGCTTTGAGCCATCTCTGATTGTGGCCAGCTGCTTTAGCCTGGGAGAAACACATAGAGCTAATCACCTCCAAAGAATCAAGGAATATTGGTATCATGCGTAGACTCAAGTCATATCATTACCTGTTTTAAATGGAATGCTAGTCCACATCTTATAGACTCGATGATAGCAGGTGTTCCCCCCTCTTCTCGACTCTCTATGTCTTTAATGTACCGATGTGTGTCTCGGGTAACCTAGTGGATGACAGAGTAATAGATAAAGTGCTCTAACTGCACAGTGTGGTTAGACATTACGTTACTGAATACGAAGAGTGCACTCTATACATAGAAAATGTGTATGTCTATGCGGAGACATATTTCCCTTAGCACCCATCTTTCTGGTCTTTGTTAATGCAATGTGGAATTACGAAAAATTTATCTTTGGCAAGACCGTCCAGACACAAATGATAGTCATCCTGCTATAAAGCTCTGTATCATTCATTCATTCATTCATTCATTCATTCATTCATTCATTCATTCATTCATTCATTCAGTCATTCATTCATTCGCACACTCACAAACTCGCTCGTCCGTCTGCCGCCCTCCCGCTCGCTCACTCACCCACCAACCCACAAGCCTACCCAAAAACCCTAGCATTCATACATCCACCCATCCATCCATCCATCCATCCATTGACTCACACAATCCAGCAGTATATGAGTAGCACTGTCGAATAACGGCAATTTATTTATATAGGCCTATATGATGAGTGGCAGTTTTCTGATGTTGGAAGGAGTGGAAACTTCGTTCACATGCAGTCAGATTTCTTCAACCTTGTCCGCTTTCTAGTCGTCTCGTTTGCGAGCATCCGGGACTTATTTATCTTCTTTTTCATCTTTAGTGTTGTTATAGTATGATGTAAGTAGTTATATACTTACAAATAATACTGTTCCTCCACCGCCACAGTCAGGTACTGGATTTCTGAACATCCGCTTCTTGGCTATCAAAACACCTGTTAGCACAAAGAACCACATTACAATACACAAACTTGATTTAAACATTATTTCATGTTTTCAAAGAGGATTAATTACAATGAAGTTTCAAAACATGTTTTAATAAAGGCCTCTTTACTGATTCAAGACTGAATAATGATTTGTTTTTATATTTGGTCATGAGCGTCAGTAAGTTACAACATATGTCGTCCACTGAAGGCAAGTCTATGAAGTGATGGACTCCTCACATATAAACCTTAGTTGCAATATATAGTGTAACATATATAACACGATGTAGCATAAACAGACTTATAATATAATATGAACAGTGCCTATAACGGGCACAAACATTAGACAGGGCAATTACGCGAATATAAAAGGAGGGACGGTGGGTGGCGCTCTTCTTGTTCACATTATTATTATTATTATTATTATTATTATTATTATTATTATTATTATTATTATCAGTAGTAGTAGCAGCAGCAGCAGCAGCAGCAGCAGCAGCAGCAGCAGCAGCAGCAGCAGCAGCAGCAGCAGCAGTAGTAGTAGTAGTAGTAGTAGTAGTATTGGCAGCAGCAGCAGCAGCAGCAGTAGTAGTAGTAGTAGTAGTAGTAGTAGTAGTAGTAGTAGAGTAGTAGTAGTAAGTAGTAGTAGTAGTAGTAGTAGTAGTAGTAGTAGTAGTAGTAGTAGTAGTAGTAGTAGTAGTGGTAGTAGTAGTAGTAGTTTAATATTGATAACGCGCTGGCTCAGTTTTTCAAAAGTGAAAATGTCTTGTTTATTGTATTACTTGAGAGTTTGTTGATTTTGTCTCAATCGTCGCTTATATTAGCTTTGTTCTAATATACTGTATGTTATATAGTTTATATTTAGCGCAACATAATAGTTTCCCTCTGTCTGCAGTCCAGCCTGTCTATAGCCGTCACCTGCCTGTGGGACCAGAGTGTGGGGGGATACCGAAGATGAGCGGTTGTACTACCACGTGTCTGGAAGGGTCACCACACTGCAGTCTCAAAAGCCACCAGCTGTATTAATTGACAATACTAAACGAACAGATTTCTTTAGCGACTTCTCTTTGACTGTGCTCAAAGTGGTCGCTTTAGACAGGTTCCACTGTATTTTAATTATTGTACATAGTTTTGCTTTCACTATAAGGCTGCGGAGATGAGGGTTTTTCTTAAAGGCAATAACGGGTCTAGACCAAAAGGGTTCACGTAATTTAGTTTGTAATGTATAGTACTCCTTTTTGAAAATTTTCGCAACTTCAACATTTTTCCCATTGTACGTTAGGACAAAAGGGATTATCCCCCTTGTATCTGATAGGCCTGGGTTTACTTTTAGGCCACAAGGACATTTTGTCTGCAGACATTAATCCAGAATGATTCTCCGAGAAGTCGGTATTTTACCGTTTCTTCTTCTGTATCTAAAATTGTCGTCTGTTTAGTTGGTAAGATTTCCAAATCACGGTGGATAAGATGGTCTGACAGATTGAAACGCTCCGCTACACCAGTGTCCCCATTCAGGCGTATGTCGGATATATGCCTAGTGGTACGCGGTCAGAATGGATCTTTTGTTTGCCCTACATATTGTTTTTCACACAGCGTGCTTGATAATAAGTAAATTACATTTTCTGTGTCGCAATCCAGGTATGATTGAATTTGGAACTTGTCTTTTGTTTGAAAGCTAGTAAAGCTATCTTGGTTCGGAAGAAATTGGTCTAATTTACACCTAGTTTTTCCACATTACCTGGAGTGTCCCCTTCTAGGGACTGGTTGGTTGTGGATAATCTTAGTGGTGACATGATCTATTGGGTTATATTGCTGATATGTTATCTTCTGTCAGGTGTCCGACGTGATTTTCCGAAGTTGGCGGGTGTTGTAGCCTCTTGTTTTCAGTGCATTAAATAGGGTTGAACATGCTGAATTTAGACTTTCTTTATCGCTAGAGTCCCTATGAAATCGAATGATTTGTGATTTTACTAGTCCTTCGAAAGTGTGTGGCGGGTGAAAAGATTTTTCGTGGAGTAGCTGGTGTGAATCTGTGGGCTTGAAATAACCCTTATGATCTAAATAACTGGATGTTTCGAATCTAGTGCCTTTGTAGACCGTTAGGTCTAAGAAGTCAACTGAGCTATCACTGATATCTGCCTGAAGTTTGATATTTGGATCAAGATTATTTAGAGTGAGTAAGAATTTTGTGACGTCTTCTTTAGAGTGTGGCCAAATTAAGAAGATGTCATCCAGATACCTGTTAAAGTTAAGAGGGCTTTTATTGCACTTTTTAAGGACAGCGTCTTCCCATTCTGCCAGGTAGATATGTGCTAAACTTGGGCCAAAACGTTTGCCCATGGCGCAACCACTAATCTGTTGGTAGCTATCTCCATAGAACTCAAAATCATTGCTTTTAGACTAAGTTCTAATAGGGACAAGAGCCCTGTATCAGGACGTTGAATATCTGGGTATTTCTTAAAGGCCCGTCTGATCGAGTTCATACCCTTTTCAATATCAATGTTTGTGTACATTGAATCTATATCTAGAGTTACTAGAAATGCATTCGGTGGGACTTTGGTTTGGGCCAGATTTGCTGGGAAATCTTCAGTGTTTTTATGCTCCCCGAAAAGATTTTGCGGGAGCATACAGTCGCCGCTTTGTCCGTCCATCCGTCCGTTCGTCCGTTCAGCATATTTAAGTTTGTCTGGGGCATAGTTTCAAGACTTTTTCACATATGGTTACCAAACTTGGCATGTGGATGCATCTTAGGGAGAAGGTGCGCGGAGTATGAAAAGTAGGTCAAAAGTAGGTCATGCTGACATACTTTTCATGGTCTACTGAATATCACAGAAAATGTTTGTCCGGGGCATAGTTTCAAGGCTTTTTCACATATGGTCACCAAAACTTGGTATGTGGATGCATCTTAGGGAGAAGGTGTGCGGAGTATGAAAAGTAGGTCAAAAGTAGGCCATGCTGACCTACATTTCATGGTCGACTGAATATCACAGAAAATGTTTGTCCGGGCCATAGTTTCAAGACTTTCACATATGGTCACCACACTTGGTATGTGGATGCATCTTAGGGAGGTGTGCACATTATGAAATGTAGGCCATGCTGACCTACTTTCCATGGCCGACTGAATATCACAGAAAATGTTTGTCCGGGCCATAGTTTCAAGACTTTCACATATGGTCACCACACTTGGTATGTGGATGCATCTTAGGGAGGTGTGCACATTATGAAATGTAGGCCATGCTGACCTACTTTCCATGGCCGACTGAATATCACAGAAAATGTTTCTCCGGGCCATAGTTTCAAGACTTTTTCACATATGGTCACCAAACTTGTTATTGATTATTACAGAAAATATCTCTGTTGCTGTTTCCTCTGTATATTATCAGAGCCCACTCTGAATTGGGCTGCAGGGATTGCTGGTATCGTTTTGATACTGGACCTAGAAGATAGGGCTGCTGAGTTTATCTCTCTGATGGTTGTTTGTTGTGCGCGGTGTAGCTTGTTTGAATAGTTTAGGGGGGTCAAAGAATATTTGTGGGAATTTCAGGCGGATGTCGCTGGACAAAAGTTGCAATCGTAATTTCGCGATGTTAAGATTTGCATCTTTATCATTAATCCCCATGTTAATGATGATTTTCTCAGGTTGATGTGCGCCTGATTATGCACCTAACATGATTCAAATTGGCCCCTGGGAAACAGGCGTGCGTGTGGGTACGTGGGTGGATGTGATTTATTAATATGCATGACGGGTTGGTGACCCTGAATCATCAATTCATGGCAGACAGGATCTCATACCATCTTTGTGGGCTAACATTTTGGCGGTCAGCTTGATTGTGTGTGTCTGTATGTGCGATAGGGATGTTCGGATAACACTGTTGATTGAAACGAGTGTAGTAGTAGTAGTAGTAGTAGTAGTAGTAGTAGTAGTAGTAGTAGTAGTAGTAGTAGTAGTAGTAGTAGCAGTAGCAGTAGCAGTAGAAGTAGTAGTAGTGTCAGCAGCAGCAGCAGTAGTAGTAGTAGTAGTAGTAGTAGTAGTAGTAGTAGTAGTAGTAGTAGTAGTAGTAGTAGCAGTATTAGTAGTAGAAGCAGTAGCAGCAGCAGCAGTAGCAGTAGCAGTAGTAGTAGTAGTAGTAGTAGTAGTAGTAGTAGTAGTAGTAGTAGTAGTAGTAGTAGTAGTAGTAGTAGTGTTAGTGGTAGTGGTGGTGGTGGTGGTGGTGGTGGTGGTGGTGGTGGTGGTTGTGGTAGTGGCGGTGGCGGCAGCGGCGGCGGCGGCGGCGGCGGCGGTCGTGGTGGTAGTAGTAGTAGTAGTCGAAGTAAACGTATGTGTTTATTTAGCTCTGCAATTGCTGGCAGAATTTGCTAGTTTCTAGCGCGATTTTGTAGATAAATTTTGTACACATATTTCGTATTAGTATTTCCTTTCAAACTTTATGTTTAATTTGTAAATTCTTGTCTTGGTTGGAGCAGATTTGATGTCTCCATTTTCTTAAGGCACTCCTCTTAGCTGGCGGTTTCCGCCATTTAATAGGTCTCCTCTTACTGTGGTCAATGCAATACATTTCTCCCCGCGCCAGTATGCTATTTCTATAGTTTGTTGGCTAGCTCATTATATTTGGCAAGAACGCTTGAGTGAGTAGATTTAATTCCTTTGTCATTTGTAAGCGCAAGCCTAGTACTTTGATTATATAAATCTTTATAGTCAGCCAACTCGAACAGACTAACAAATATATGACTGTAATATGTTAGTATGCATTAGGAAACCACTTTAATCGGTTAGGTGTTAGTGACTCACTTAATAAGTGGTTCAAACTAACAAATATACGACTGTACTCTCTATTCGTATATTTGTTGGTAGACGGCAGGGTTTCAAAAGGGGACACTATTTATTTAGTGTTTAACTCTTTCCCCGACGTCTTGGTGTTATATATTTGTATTATATATTGTAGTAGTGTGTTTCCTCTTTTTACGAAACACCATGGCAACCTATAAGCGTACCCTAAGCCTTGAAATAACAACTAATGGGTGGGGTGTCACGGCTATCGACGTGTATCATGGGTTAAAGGACTTCGTTGGGGCTTATCAATGTTACTAAAACTGTATGGAATGTAACAGTGTCAAATGAGGGGGTCAAGGAAAAGCTTCTAGAAGATGTTCTTATTGTAAAAGGCGAAGATGACAGAAGAGCCAGTTTACAATTCCTTAGAAGATGAATTAAAATTAGGACAGGATAAGTTTAGGACTCAGAAGACGGAAAATTCAGTCGATTTTCCTCTAAGCCCACTTGATTTAAGTCAGCTTGAAGATATGGTAAATGACGCTCCTGCCAAATGTAACTTAAGTAGCAATAAGCGTCATAAAGAAGACAATATCTCAGAATCTGAGATTGAAGTAAATGATATGGATGATGATACAATCAGATGTGTCCATTCAAACACAGAGTTCACAGATGAAAGATGAAATGGTAATGTACCGATCAGAAGGGGGTGAAGTGTTAGTGCCATATGTAACGGCGAGAGGCGTGAAATATCGTCTACTGCGCCATGATTCTGATATTTCCAAATATGAATATTTGTCTGTGGTAGAACTAGGAAATATTGAATTCGCAGGAAAATTAGGTAAATGGTCTAAGAAACGAGCTAAAACCCCCAAATCAAGTTAATCTAATGATGGCAAATTTTTACAAATTATGATTATCTGCACCACAATTGCAGAGGATTAAATACCGAATTCAAGCAGCGCCATTTGCTTGAAGAATTAGCAAATGAGAGAGTTAATATTGCTTTTCTACAAGAGACCAAAATTTCAAAACAATGAAGTGTATGAATCTCTCAAAGATATTTCAAAAGGGCGGATTTTTTATTCTTTATGACAAGATAATAGTGCGGGAGTGGCCATTCTTATCCTGCCCCGCTGTCTCAACTATGTTGATGTTATATCGTCGTCATCAGATACAAATGGACGATGGATTTGTTTATCAGTTGATGTACTAAACACAAATTTAAATTTGATGTGCCTTTATGCACCTACCTCTCATCAATTGCGTCGTTTTCAACAGATGGAAGGTTAGCTTCAAGGTTAGACAGGATCTATGTAGAACGATCACTGAAAGGTTACATGTCTAAAACTAACATAAAACCAGTAACTTTCTCTGATCACTATGTTTTCCATCGCATTAGACAATGCTGCTGACTGGGTCAAACAAGGAGATGGATTTTTGAAACTTAATGTAGCATTGCTACGAGATCGTTGCTATCGCAAATGTGTTGAAAGTTGTTGGAGGCATTGGGATGAAAGAAGAGGTTCGTATGAATGCATAACAGACTGGCTGGAAGATGCTAAATCCGACCTGAAATGTATTTCAAGGCAGTATTCCATCAGGAAAGCACGAGAAATACGAAAGCGTAAAAAGGCGCTTCAGAGGTCGTTGTGTAAAATTAATAAGAAAATTAATGATGGGGAATATAATTATTACGAACTATTAGTTAAATTAAAAGGTAGACTAAATGAAATAGAGCAATATCAGTTTGATGGTGCCAAAATAAGGTCAAAAGCACGAATGCACACCGAGGGTGAAAAGCCTACACGTTACTTTTGTAACTTGGAAAAAGCAAGAGGTATAGAGAAATTAATGCGCTCACTGAAGACTAATGATGGAGTATCGGTGTGCTCAAATGCAGAAATGATGGAAACAGTATCCGAATTTTACAAATCATTGTAAATCTGAGGGAAGCGATGAAACTGCAACTAGAGATGTTTTAGCTAATATAACGAAAATACTTCCAGATTCATGGTGCGAAAGCTGTGACCAATCAATAACAATTGATGATTTGACAAAATCCCTCAAATGTATGAAGTTAGAAAAGTCTCCTGGATGCGACGGACTTCCAGTTGAATTTTATCAAACATTCTGGCACATATTTGGGCCAGTATTAGAAGAAATAGCATCCAACATTTTTAAGCAAGGGCATCTCCCTCCATCGATGGCCCAAGCATATGTTTGGCTTATATACAAGAGGGATGACAAAAGTAAAATACAGAATTATAGACCAATCTCTCTACTCTGTGTAGATTATAAGATTATTACTCGGGCACTAACATTAAAACTTGGCGCAGTCCTAGGCGAAGTCATTGACGATGATCAAACGTGCTCTGTGCCAGGAAGATCAATATTAAATAACACTTTGCTTATACGGGACCTTATTCAATTAGTTGAAAAGGATTGTATCCCAGCAGCAATAATAGCACTTGATAACGAGAAGGCGTTTGACAGACTAGAATGGGATTTCTTGTTTAAGTCTTTAGACCATATTGGCTTTGGTCAATACCTATAGGAGGTAATTACCTCTGTGTACTTCTCCAAGGTTAAAGGTTTGTCCAAACAGACTCCTAGGAATGTAACATACTCAGCCTCGTGTATTTGTTGATTGTCCATGTAAGGTTTTTGGAGAGCAGATTCTTCTAGTTGACTAGATCTCATAAATAGTATGAAGATTGTTTTGTTAACATTTAGATAATTTATTAATTTTGAACCAATTTATAATTTTTTCGATTTCGTTATTCCTTATGGATGCTAAAGACATTAGTAATATCTGCAAATAATATTAGTAAAAGCTGGTTAGTGGCATTGGGTAAACCATTAATGCATAGTAAGAACAACAGCGGCCCAAGAATTCACCCTTCCAGAGTACCCATCCATCATCTGGCTCGTATGACCTCATATGACGTCATAATCAGCTCAGCGCGTTTAAGATGCCGTCACAATCATTACGTCACAAAGGGTTCCATATAGACCGTCATCAAATCCCAAATGGTTCAACACGTTGTAATAAATATGCTGTTGAATATTTTGAAACTAATTTGACTTGGCGCTGTTGCTGCCTTAAGCAGCAACATCACCACGTCCAATTAGTTTCAAAATATTCAACAGCTTACTTGTGTGTTTTTGGGAATTGATAGTGAGGGTGTTCAGAGATCGATCGATCCCAACACAAGCGCGGTGTGGGTGGAGCTTAGCTAGAGATGGGCCGGCATAGCAATATCCGGAAAGGTCAATTTAACCGTGAAGTACATTGCAGACTAATTGTTGGTTTCCTGAAATAGCACCATTAAATTACACACATTGTATCCCGTCAGTTAAATTGAATCCAATGCAAAGCGATGCTTCTTGTGCAATAATGTCATAATTATTCCAGTAATATTTTGTAGTCAATGTTGTCCAATGATTTGGAAAGATCCAGGAAGACACCTAATATATGCTCTTTATTTTCCAAGGACTCAGGTATGTTTTCAATCATATCAACAATGGCAAGCATAATAGAGGGATTTTCTCTGAAACCATACTGAGATTGGTAGATAATTGAATATCTATTTAAATAGTTAACAATTTTGTTGTAATATAACCTTTCCAGAAGTTTTGAAAAAGTGGAAGCACCAAGACTGGACTGTAGTTAGTAAAGTAGGATGGATTTTTAACTCTATAAAGGTGCTACTCGTGCTATTTTTCAGTTGTGATGGAATATACCCGGTGAGAGTGAGTGGTTGCAGACATGATTTAGCCGGGTAAGTATTTCCCTTATACAGGGTTTAAAGATTTTTCATTTAAAGTTGTCAATACCTGCACTTTTAGTCAAGTTAATTTTCGTCAAAATTCTATAGATTTCTTCTCCTAGCTGGATTGACTTTCTGTGGTAGTTTAGGTCCAATATTAATAAAGAATGCATTGAATTTGTCAACTATATAATTTTTATCCGCTATGATTGTGTTATTACTAATAAACCTGCTGTTTCCAGGCTCCTTTTTTGTTTATTCAATAGTGATTTAATTAATCTCTATGTGTCTTTTATATTATCTTTTTGCTCATCAAATTTATAATGGTATTAGTGTATTTTTGCTGTCCTAAAAATTGGTTTAGTTTATTTCTATATTTCTTAAACTGGGTAGCATTGCACATATTCGGATGTTTGATAAAGGTTAAATAAAGCTTGTTCTTCTTATGGCAGGCAGCTATCAATCCTCGTGTTAGCCCTGGTCTAGTCGGGTTCTGCTTAAATTTCTTAATTACTTTTAGTGGAAATTCATATTCACAAGGATCGGTACATATAAAGTGGAATGTGTTGTAGGCATCTTCACATGAGTCGCAGTTAGTTACCTGATTCCAATTTATGTTCGCCAAACTGTTTCTAAGCTTTTCTATATTCTCATTTCTCAAATGTATACATGTTGTTTCCTCTTTTTCAAACAATTTCTCCTCTAACTCGTTCATTTCGCGTGTAGTATATTGATAAGTGGTCTGAATTAATGTCTTCCACAAAAATGCCAGATTGGATTTTGGAAGTTGCAGTGTTATTCCTCAGAAAATTGTCAATAACAGAGGCCCTTTTCCGGTTATTCCTGTCGGTTTTGTTACGAATTAATAGTATCCAAATGTTCTTAATAAATTTGCAAAAGCGTGAGTACTGGTTCCATTTTCTCTAAATGTCTGTTTGTATGGCTTTAAAGAATTTATCTAATGTTTCTATGAATTTTTATCACATTCTAGAGACGTGTAGATCACACCTATAATTCACCTATAATTTTGTTCGGAGCTTTTTTCATATAGTTATTTCAATAAAGATAGATTCATAAAAGTTTTCCATTATTGCCAGCTCTTCTCTCTCATAGCGCTGTATCTTTTCTTTTATTTGGTGCCTACCCCGCCTCCTGGTGTATTAGTCCTGTAGTTTTCCAGGAATTTACCAGGAATTTAGAGGAGTCCTGACAGCCAACCAGACCAATATTAAGATTATTGATCCCAAATTGGACGGAATAGCCTAATATAGGGATTAGTTTCTAGCTTTACCACGGCCATTTCCAGATAAGCTCCGCCCACATGTTACGTGCCATATGCAACAACAGCCCCTTTCAAATTATTTTCAAAATATTCAACAGCTTACTTGTATATTTACCTCGAAATTGGGACTCTGCGAATTCAGGATTCAAAGTATATATGTAATGCGCCAATAACTAATTTGGCATGTTTGTATATGGTGCATGCCCATATAGCAATTTGTTATTGGTGCACCAGTTTGTAAAACGTGCATGGACCATACGCCAATTTGTTATTGGTGTGCCCATTTGTAAACGGCGCACTACCTAGTACCAAGTATATAGATGGGAATTTGTTACGGACTCGTCCGTTTGTAAATGGAGTACAGCCCATATGTCAGCATAACACTTGCGCCAATAGGAAATGTACATATTGGTAAACGAATTGATGTGCGAATAAAGAGGGTGGCACTTAGGTAGAAATGGGTGCGAATTAAATATAAAATGATAACTCAATCGCCTCAACTATACCCATCAGCCCACTCGATGTTTTAATAAAACATGTCTAATGAAGATGTTTGTGTACCTGGTGATCCTGGACCTCCGACGAACTTGTGTGGGCTGCATACAACTGCATCCTTGTAGCTGATAATAACAATAATAATGATAATAATAATAATAATAATAATAATAATAATAATAATAATAAAAATAATAAACAGACATCTATACACATCTGACACAACTGTTACTGATTGGGATATTTTGTAAAATGGCACAAATCTATTCACGTTTACATTCCCTCCTGGCAAACTTATATGGCCAATGGACATTTCCAGTTTATCCATCAATCGTATGACCTCATAATCAACTACGTGACGTGTAGGATGACGTCATAATCAAAGATGTCATGAATGATGTAGAGGAGCTCGTCACAAACGCGTAATTGATGTCGGACTAAGCATTGTGGTACGAATTGTACGTTTTTACTATTTAATAACCATGCTGTTGAATGTTTTGAAACTAATTTGACTGGGCGCTGTTGCTGTCATAGGCCATAGGCAGCAACAACACCCAGTCAAATTAGTTTCAAAATATTCAACCGCTTACCTGTATAGTTTTCTGGAAATTGATAGTTAGGTAGTTCAGGCATCGATTGATTCCAACACTGGCGAAGTGATGGAAGTCTTCCGTCCCCTGCACCATAATACGTCAACATAGCAATATGATGCACGAGAAGCACTGGCGTTTAATAAACTAGAGTTTGAGTCTGAGCTGATGTTCAGCTTTGTGTCTGTATTAGAAGCGAGTTTCGTCTGTTCAGAAAGAAAACATGTGCAGCGTAATCTACGTGGTTGGCGAGTTACGCGTCATATGTGAATTTTATATGGTGTCAACATCCATGACTTTAATCGAAATCTTTATAGAGATAGATAGTTTGTGAAACATTGTCAAATTCTTTTTAATTCATAAAATATGCTAACAAAATGTATTTTTGACAGTTTTATGAAAATCTAATTTGTGTGTGAGATCCGCTTTACTACCTCTCTCTTGTATCATGTCTGTATATGAAGTGAGCGTTAACAAGTTGGCTTACCCTATCGCTTTATCTCTTGTATCATGTCTGTATATGAAGTGAGTGTTGATTAGCTGGCTTACCCTGTCGCTGATGTCTTTTGTATCATGTCTGTATATGCAGTGAGTGTTAACAAACTGACTTACCCTGTCGCTGATGTCTCTTGTATCATGTATGTATATGCAGTGAGTGTTGACTAGCTGACTTACCCTGTCGCTGATGTCTCTTGTATCATGTCTGTATATGCAGTGAGTGTTGACTAGCTGACTTACCCTGTCACTGATGTCTCATGTAGCATGTCTGTATATGAAGTGAGTGCTAACTAGCTGACTTACCCTGTCGCTGATGTCTCTTGTATCATGTCTGTATATGCAGTGAGTGTTGACTAGCTGACTTACCCTGTCGCTGATGTCTCTTGTATCATGTCTGTATATGAAGTGAGTGCTAACAAGCTGACGTACCCTGTCGCTGATGTCTCTTGTATCATGTCCATATATGAAGTGTGTGCTGACAAGCTGACTTACCCTGTTGCTGATGTCTTTTGTATCATGTCTGTATATGCAGTGAGTGTTGACTAGCTGACTTACCCTGTCGCTGATGTCTCTTGTATCATGTCTGTATATGAAGTGAGTGCTAACAAGCTGACGTACCCTGTCGCTGATGTCTCTTGTATCATGTCCATATATGAAGTGAGTGCTGACAAGCTGACTTACCCTGTTGCTGATGTCTTTTGTATCATGTCTGTATATGCAGTGAGTGTTAACAAGCTGACTTACCCTGTCACTGATGTCTCTTGCATCATGTCTGTATATGCAGTGAGTGCTAACAAGCTGACTTACCCTGTCGCTGACTTACCCTGTCTTTTGTATCATGTCTGTATATGCAGTGAGTGTTAACAAGCTGACTTACCCTGTCACTGATGTCTCTTGTATCATGTCTGTATATGCAGTGAGTGTTAACAAGCTGACTTACCCTGTCACTGATGTCTCTTGCATCATGTCTGTATATGCAGTGAGTGCTAACAAGCTGACTTACCCTGTCGCTGACGTCTTTTGTATCATGTCTGTATATGCAGTGAGTGTTAACAAGTTGACTTACCCTGTCGCTGATGTCTCTTGTATCATGTCTGTATATGAAGTGAGTGCTAACAAGCTGACTTACTCTGTCGTTGATGTCTCTTGTATCATGTCTGTATATGAAGTGAGTGCTAACAAGTTGACTTACCCTGTCGCTGATGTCTCTTGTATCATGTCTGTATATGAAGTGAGTGCTAGCAAGCTGACTTACCCTGTCACTGATGTCTCTTGTATGATGTCTGTATATGAAGTGAGTGTTGACTAGCTGACTTACCCTGTCGCTGATGGATTCATGTCAATCTCTATGTAAGGAGCTGAAATGACAGGAAAAAACATATGGCGTGTGGATTGATTTCATTTATCAGGCATTCCTTCATCGTGGAGTCATAAATATCAAATATGAGTATGAGTATGCTTTTAATCCTCTTATCATAAAAATAATTCTCTGATTCTGATTTCTGAGTACGTTACACATAGCGTGATATTGGGGCCAAAATTATGATTAACACTTAAGCGAAATACGAATTTTGCTTAAGCCGTAATAATTATGATCAAACTTAACAATTACGCTTCGGCGAAATCGCATTTTGCCTTAAGCATTAATAAATATGCTTAAGCGAAATTCGTAATTTTGCTTAAGCGTTAATCATAATGTTGGCCCTAATACTGAAGCATAAAAATTATGATTAATGCTTAAGCCAAATTCGAATTTCGCATAAACGTAATTATTAATGCTTAGGCGAAATTGGATTTTTTCATAAGCACAATTATTAGTGCTTTTAGCGAAATTACATTTATGTTTAAGCTTAATTATTAATGCTTAAGTGCAATTATTAACATTTAGGTAAAATTCAAGCTTAAGCGTAATTATTAACGCCTAGGTGAAATTCGATTTTCACTTAAGCATAATTATTAACGCCTACGCAAAATTGTAATCTCACATAAGTGCAATTATTAACGCTTATGCGAAATTGGATTTTTGCTTAAGCGTAATTCATAACGCGTAAGCGAAATTAAATTTACACTTAAGCATAATTATTAACACTTAAACGAAATTAGATTTTATACTATTTTACTATTTAATAAATATTCTGTTGAATATTTTGAAACTAATTTGACTGGGCGCTGTTGCTGCCATAGGCTAAGCAAAATTGTAATCTCACATAAGAATAATTATAAACGCTTAAGCAAAATTAGATTTTCGCTTAAGCGTAATTAATAACGCGTAAGCGAAATTAAATTTACACTTAAGCATAATTGATAACACTTAAACGAAATAAGATTTTCGCGTAAGCATAATTATTAACCCCTAAGCAAAATTCTAATTTCGCATAAGCATAATTATTAACGCTTATGCGAAATTAGATTTTTGCTTAAGCGTAATTATTAACGCTTAAGCGAAATTCGAGCTTAAGCGTAATTATTAATGCTTAAGAGAATTTGGATTTCCACTTAAGCATAATTATTATTCGAATTTCTCTTAAGCATTAATAATTACGCTTAAATGTAAATCTAAATTCACTTAAGCGTTAATAAGTACGCTTAACCGTAAATCGTATTTCGCTTAAACATTAATAATTACATTAAGGAAAAATCGAATTTCGCTTAAGCATAAGAATTAATAATTACGCTTAAATGCAAATCTAAATTCACTTAAGTGTTAATAAGTACGCTTAACCGTAAATCTTATTTCGCTTAAACATTAATAATTACGATAAAGAAAAATCGAATTTCGTTTAAGTATTACTAATTACGCTACGCGAAAATCGAAGTTCACTTAAGCGTTAATAATAATTTTGGCCCTAATACCACGCCATAAACTCGTGCATCATAGCTGTTTCCATGCTACGTCATCTACGACCCGTGATGTCTGTTCAAACATCAGTCAATAATTGTCGCTGCGTTTGACTAGTCAAAGCTAAATGTGGCATTTCGCTTTAAAGAAACTGCGGGATTTTGTGAATGATTAATATTAATTGTTATCTACTATACCATTACGGTCAACCAGTAATGGTTGTTTTTAGAATTGAAATTTCCGATTATTTTATGAAAATAACGAATCTCATTCTCTGGGGTACATTGCTCTGGTCACACAAGTGAACGAAGCCAATTCAAAGAACACTGATATGAAACCATGTCCAAATTTATTAAGAGAGTTACGTAGCTCAAATCTCAAATATGATATTAAGGTTGAGAACGTCTATTTTAAAAATTTTATCACGGTATAATCTATCCAAAGTGAGAACATAATCAGGTTTTGGTTGGGGGTTGGTCGTCCTCGTCTTTGATGTCTGTTCCATACATACCCGCCGCGGCATAGTCAAATATGACGTAAGCATCGTATTTATGAGCAATCTCCGCTACAGCCACAGTATCAGTCAGAATTCCTGTGACATTGCTGGCCGCTGAGCATGACACCACACAACTGTAGCCATTGTTAGACCAAATCTGCACATGAAAAATATACCATAAATTTCCAGATGGAGTGATTATATAGTACAGCTAATAAATAAGTTACTATGTTTAAAAAAGCCCAGACACATGTTGGGTAATAAACTTTTGAGCACGATGCAAGAAATGTTATGTTGAATATTTTGAACGTAATTGGATTGGAAGACATCGCTGCTGCAGTAGTAGTGGTAGTAGTAGTAGTAGTAGTAGTAGTAGTAGTAGTAGTAGTAGTAGTAGTAGTAGTAGTAGTAGTAGTAGTAGTAGTAGCGGTAGCGGTAGTAGTAGTAGTAGTAGTAGTAGTAGTAGTAGTAGTAGTAGTAGTAGTAGTAGTAGTGGTAGTAGTAGTAGTAGTAGTAGTGGTGGTGGTAGTAGTAGTAGTAGTAGTAGTAGTAGTAGTAGTAGTAGTAGTAGTAGTAGTAGTAGTAGTAGTAGTAGTAGTAGTAGTAGTAGTAGTAGTAGTAGTAGTGCATAACATGGTACGTGTGTGTTTGTGTGGAGTGGTCGCACTTCCCTACACTCCTATAACATGATTCAAATTCAATCCCTTTTTCCGCTCTGGTTTGAACAGCCAAAGTGTTTGACGTGTGTCTTATCTGCAGAGTAGTTAGGGATCCTTAGGCAGTAGTACGATTTCTCCAACTACACCCTAGAAACCCGTCACCAATGCACCTTTCCATTTTGCGCTATGCCCCGCCCATTACTAGCTAAGCTCCACCCACACCTCGCCGTGTTGGGATTGATCGATCCCCGAATGCCCTAGCTATCAATTTCCTGAAAACTATACAGGGAAGCTCCTGAATATTTTGTAACTAATTTGACTGGGTGCAGTCGCACTGCAGCCGCATGTGTATGTGCGGCCGCAATGCAGCCACATTGCGACTGCCCTTGAGTATGCTGGTTGCACGTATAGCCATATGGTCCCAACAACCAAGACATAACATAACTTCCTCTTGAGGTCTGAACATGCCTGAACACTGTTCCCCACGACCAGTTGCAGGATTTTCAAGCTGTAATTGTGTGCACGCTTTGCACTGCGCTTTCGGGGGAGGTTGTCCAATTCAGTTTCATAATAAGCCTTTTGTGTTGTCCTATAGCTGGGGAAAAGCCCCCACCCCACCCCTACCACCACCACCCACCGCCCCACCAATCAGTTATAGTTGACAGGTGGCCCATGTCTTCACAAAGTTGCGAGATACATATTGCATATAGGTATACCGTCCTTTTCAAACCCCGAAATTAAGTCATTGAGAAATCCTTATAATTGACATCATTCGGCAAGGACGCTCGTTAGGACACGTCCACAGGCCGTAGACCACGGCCCTTTGTTTCACGGGTCATTAGGCCCAACAACGAGCGTAGCTGGCGTCTCCGGACCCGACATGAGCGACGATATGGATGCATGCTAGAACACTTTTTTTTTAAAACATATTCTATTGCATATTTTACAATGGGATTGGGCACAAGTTGTTCGAAACTTAGAAAATCCCTCTCCCTACAGAAAAAATTTATAGGCGGCAAACATAAACATATACACTTAATAACAAAGTAAACGTATAAACAGATTAAATATTATAATACAAGTACATCATATTGAGTATTTATATGATCGAGAGAGAGAGAGAGAGAGAGAGAGAGAGCGCGAGAGAGAGAGAGAGAGAGAGAGAGAGAGAGAGAGAGAGAGAGAGAGAGAGTAATAAAAGGGAACCCTTTCAGGAGTGTCCGGTCCGTTCGAAAATAACTTTTTCTTGAAAATTAAAATCGACGGAGATATTCTAATGCTTAAATCTAATTCATTCCATAGTTTAAACACACTAGGTAGAAACGATTTCTTAAAGGTTTCGAGACGACACCTTGGAATTAAAAAGTTTTCCGGTTGCCTGAGCTCATAACGGGCATTGTCTCCGACTTTGTCGGGGGAGAATATCAGTTATGAAGTCAGGACACTCGCTAGAACACTATGCATTAGGGCACACCCTTTCCTCACGGAGATAATTAGGGCCCTGCAACGACCATAGAGGTTGTCCGTGAGGAAAGGGTGGGCCCTATTGTATAGGAGGGGAGGGGGCAGGTGACTTATTGGCCTACAACGTCGATAGGAAGGTGGTGCATAAAAGCTGGATTGACTAGGTGCGTGATTGGGTTTGAGATAATGTCACTTGCATGTTGAGGTCCAGATACATGTCCATTTTTTCAGGGCTTTAAATGCCTTCTCAGCTTCTGCTGTATTAATTGATGTTATTAATAGCCTGGGTTCTCCTGAGAATGAGTGCAAGGTCTCATCATGGTGGTCAGTGAACTGTTCCTTGAACCATTCTCGAATTGCCTCGGCTTTGCCCTGGTCAGTCCAGATAAAGTCTCCTTTAGAGCTGTGTATATTGAGTGGTGGTGGTGTAGTCAGTAGCTCTCTGGGCTCGGGCTTCCTGAGACATTTTGTGGCAGGTTATGTGGATTTCATGCTAGGGAGTCTGCTTGTTGGATAGCCAGATCTTTTAGGCGCTCGCTAATGTGGCGCAGAATGCTATTGTGTTCCTGGCGTAGTTTGTTGCGACTGCACTTTGGCCACTTTGATAGATGTGCATTCGTAACGCTTTCTGTTCTGCTGACAGTTTTACTATGAGAGGGTCGTCAGTATACCTAATTCTGTTGTTTTTAGACCACCTATGGTGCTAGTAGCTGATGATTCCATAGATATCAGTATTTTGGTTAGGGCTTCGTTTGGATCGGAGCTGACGTTGATGTTAGCTATCTGCTCCCCGAGGGCCTTTTTGTATGACATTTGAGTGCCCGCGTCGCTGATGAGCTTGGGTAAGTTGTAGGTGACTCTACCCTCTTGCCTGGCATGCCGTTTATACATTAGGTATAGCTGGTTCATATGGAAGCGTGTAATGACTATTTCGTATAAATTATTATAATTTTTTTTTTGTTGTGGGACACGAGTCCTTTATTCAAATTCAAATTCACACCTAAAAAATTATAATAATTTATACGAAATGAAATCATCATATGTTAAGATTTATCTCGTTTCATTACATATAGGCACATAACTTATGCCCGTAAATGTATACACGTTTAACTATTTTATATTAAAGCCTTTTGGTGTGAAAACGCACCTTTAATCCTTTGAAACCGAAATTCCAAAGTACCAAAATCCTTTACAATTTTATAAATATTATGTTGA
The DNA here is from genome assembly GCA_034401795.1 of Chaetoderma sp. LZ-2023a. Lineage (NCBI taxonomy): Eukaryota > Metazoa > Mollusca > Caudofoveata > Chaetodermatida > Chaetodermatidae > Chaetoderma > Chaetoderma sp. LZ-2023a. Next base: position 157,679,105 of record CM067370.1, on the reverse strand, counting down.
GTATTTTGAAACTAATTTGACTGGGAGCTGTTGCTGCCTATGGCAGCAACAGTTTCCAGTCAAATTAGTTTGAAATTGCTCCAAAGCGTACCTGTTTGATCGTGTTAAAATTACGATTCTTGGCAGGCAGGGTTCAAAGGCTTAACGGAAATCTCACGTTATCTTATACTAACCATTCCAGAGTTAGAATTTACCACCCAAAATCCATCCATGACATTTTAGCTTTTTACCATGCCGACATCGAGATATATTCAAGCTTTAGTAGTTAAATGCTGATACATTTCTACAGCTCGTGATGGCTACCATGATTTACTTTTCAACCAATCAGAAAAAAACCTACCATGTCTACCTAGGTATATACACTCAGTCGCAGAGGTGCCAACTATAGGTTGGCAATGCGGTACAAAGGCAATCGGTAAGCTATTGAATATTTTGAAACTAATTTGACTTCCAGTTAAAATAGTTTTAAAATTTCCTATGAGATGAGTAGGGAATGTGACAGGGTATGAATGATATGGAATCTATAAACCATAATCTATCGTTGCAATACTACATTTGAGATGCGATTAACATTCCTTTAATAGGATATGGCAACTCTATGGGTCTGCCTAAAAACGAAAAGATAGTCAAGAACCGCAACACCACCACCCACCCCACCCCAAAAAACCGCTAAAAGACAAAAAATAACCGCATATAATAATAAATAAATAATAAACAATAACCGCAAAAAAATTACATGTTACAAAATCAAATATTTTCTAATGATATGTTTCTGTTCTTTGTTCCGCGGTGATCCCGACACTTAGAAGGTACACCGAGATTATACAGAGGTCGCTGAGATTGAGATTAGCTGCTCAAATAGCCCGATGACTTACCGAACTTTTGCTGTCCCTGAGTTAGTCTAAGCTCGGTTACGTTATCGAGGTATTTCGATTAAAGTTATTACGTGGCTGGTTTATCTGTCTACGCGCGCGTGTACCTTTACTCTCGCAGGAGTAATCCAGTAGAATTTGTACCACGTGAAAAACCGCTATAATCGGAGTAATTCGACTGATTATCCGGACTTAGCCTAAGATTTACCGACACTAATCAATGTCACTAATCACAGTGGCGTTGGTTTTAAAAGTGGCGTTGGTTTTTAAAGATACCGATGGTCTTTGAAACAAAATATTTGCAATATCTTGTACCTACCCGTATTTTTTTCGGTTTTTAAGCAGATCTAACTTCACGAGATTGTATATAAATTCTTCAATCAGACTTACTTTGAGCTTTTTCTCTAAATCTTCCAAATCAATCAAGCCCTGACTGGTTTCCTTGATACGTAATGACTGAAATACAAAGGTAATATGAATACAGCATAGTTAAGAAATAACTTAAAGGTGCACTTCCACACCAGAATGCTCTAAGATAACCTTATTTAAATTGCATAGTCTACATTTATAAGCTTAAATTGTGTACCTCAGTGTAATGAAACGAAATGAATCTTAACAGATTATGATTTCATTCCGTATAAATTAATATATTTTAAGTTGTGAAATTGAATGAGTCCCTAATTCAAATCACAACTAAAAAATGTAGTATATTTTTACGGAATACAATCATCATATGTTAAGAATTATTTCGTTTCATTACATCTAGGCACGCAATTAAAATACTTAAAAATTTTAAACATTTTATTTTCAGGCATTCTGCTGGGAATATGTACCTGTAAGGACTGTTGAATATTTTGAACATAATTGGATTGGAAGACATTTGCTGCCTAAGGCAGATTATGTTCAAAATAATCAGCAGAACATTTCTTACAACATGTTCAAAATTGTCCTAACTAACATATTTCTGTTTTTGTTTTGGAAACACGATAAGTTAATTTTTAGGTGTACTGTAGGAAATGTTACATAGACATTCTAACCAAATCTGCTATTTTGTTTTTATTATTATTATTATTATTATTAGTAGTAGTAGTAGTAGTAGTAGTAGTAGTAGTAGTAGTAGTAGTAGTAGTAGTAGTAGTAGTAGTAGTAGTAGTGGTAGTAGTAGTAGTAGTAGTAGTAGTAGTAGTAGTAGTAGTAGTAGTAGTAGTAGTAGTAGTAGTAGTAGTAGTAGTAGTAGTAGTAGTAGTAGTAGTAGTAGTAGTTGCATACTAGCAATTGATAGAAATGTAATGGTTTGTCCAGTTACAGTGTATTCACTAAACCCCCGTGACATCACAGTGACCAATGGACCTTTACAATTTTAGCTATGCCCCGCCGATCTCTAGCTAAGCTCCACCCATACCTTGCTCGTGTTGAGATCGATTGGTGGATTCCTGAACTCCCCGACTACCAATCTCCAGAAAACTATACACGTAAGCTGTTGAATATTTTGAAACTGGTTTGACTGGGTGATGTTACTGCCATAGGCAGCAACATCACCCAGTCAAACTAGTTTCAGAATATTCGACAGAATGTTTATTAAATAGTAAAGACATATAATCCGGACACCGTGTCGGACTATTAAGCATTTAAGACGGACTAAATCGAGCCCTTAATGATGTAATGATTATGACGTCATCCTACACGTTCATTATGACGCAGTGTGATGGATTCATAAGTTGGAAATGTTAATTATGTGTTTGTAGCGAACTTACCGCCCAGTCAAATTAGTTTCAAAATATTAGTTTCAAAATTACTTTCAAAAATATTCGACAGAATGTTTATTAAATAGTAAAGACAACGTGTCGGACTATTAAATGTTTAAGATGGGCTAAATCGAGTCATTGATGCGGTAATTGACGTCATCCTACACGTCACGTAGTTAATTATGGCGTCATATGATCAGTGGATGGATACGCTGGAATGGTCCAGTGCCATTGAGTAACTTTCTATCGCGACAAGACGGCGGTCAGTGTACGGACACCTCGCGATCTGTGTTATATATCAAAAGACGCATCCGCTCAAGCATGTCATAATCAATTGTGTCATTATAGGGGCTGACGTCACAACCATAATGACGTATTATAAGTCCGTCATGAAGCTCGAAATGTCCGTAAAGTGTAGGCTGCGAATTCTATGCATTTGATGGAGCGCTAAACATCATGTTGAATATTTTGAAATCTACTTCGACTGGGTGCTGTTGCTGCTCCCAGTCAAATTGGTTTCAAAATATTAAACAGCTTTGAAATGGTAGGACCATTGATAGAAATGGACGTGGCATTGCTTGAAATGGTCGGGACATAGATAGAAATGGTTGGAACATAGATAGAAATGGTTGGAACATAGATAGAAATGGTTGGAACATAGATAGAAATGGTCGGGACATAGATAGAAATGGTCGGGACATAGATAGAAATGGTCGGGACATAGATAGAAATGGTCGGAACATAGATAGAAATGGTCGGGACATAGATAGAAATGGTCGCGACATAGATAGAAATGGTCGGGACATAGATAGAAATGGTCGGAACATAGATAGAAATGGTCGGGACATAGATAGAAATGGGCGGGACATAAATAAAAATGGGTGTGGTATAGCTTGGAATGCGTGGAGTATAGCTAAAAATCGACCCCTTTTGATTGTCCGTGTCCTCTCTGGACAGGTTACTGACGTAGTGTCACAATGGGCCTTTCCAGCTTTAGCTATGCCCCGCCCATCTCTAGCTAAGCTCCACCCACACCACGCTCGTGTTAGGATCGATCGATCTCTGAACACCCTGACTATCAATTTCCAAATAACTACACAGGTAAGCTGCTGAATACTTTGAAACTAATTTGACTGGGTGCTGTTGCTGCCTAAGGCAGCAACAGCGCCAAGTCAAATTAGTTTCAAAATATTCAACAGCATGTCTATTAAATAGCAAAGAATTACAAAGACATACAATTCGTTCAACGTGTCGGACTTTTTGAGATTTGATGACGGTCTATATGGAACCCTTTGTAACGTAATGATTGTGACGTCATCATATACGCGTGTTGAGCTGATTATGACGTCATACGAGGTCAGATGATGGATGGATACTCTGTAAAGGCGAATTGAATTTTGACCTTTGATCATTTAAAATTGTGATGCTACGCTGACACGTTAGCTGTCCCAAACAGTCTCAATATATCGTCGTCGCATAAATACCCAGAACTAAAATACAACACAATACTTCTATGAAACAGCGGCATGATTACCAATTTGATACAAGCATACCTTTCCAACGACTTCTTTCCATGGTAGTATATTTGAATGGTGCTCATACGGGCCGACCAACACGGCCTGAAACAAGATGAGAGAAGGAATATTCAATACACTAGCACGCGTACACATAGACGCGTACATACACGCAGACATACACACACACAAATAATAGCTCGCCACCCTTCCTCTCCGTTCCTCCCTTCCTCCCCCATCACCCCACCCAGCAACCATTACCCCCCCCCCCCCACCTCCCTCTCCATTCTTTTCACTTTCTCTCACACCATCCGAATTCCCTCCCTCTTTATTCCTCTCTTTTTCTAGGCATTTTCCTCCTCAGCGCCTCGCTCCTCCATTCTCGTTCACGATATCTGCTCTGCATGTACGTCCACACATGTGCATACATGTAAGCATGTCTGAGTGAATAAGTACGTGTGTGCGTGCGTGCGCGTGTCAATGCGTGGGTGCGTGCTTACCGTTTTCTTGGCTCTCTCTCCTCTCAACTCCAGCCCTCCTATTAGTTTGTGAATGGCTGCTGTGGTGCCGTTTCCAGTGAAGATCACCACGTCCTGGGATGATGCATTTACACAGTACTTAATGATGTCCCTGTTTTTTAAAGCGAGACAGATACAAAATACAGGAATAGTGACATGTGTAATTGAGGCTGCGTCGTTCGGACGACAGTAGTGACAATAGGTTGCTATAAAACTATATTTTTACCGTAGTTTTATATTTTGGAAATCACCATGCCACAACCACCACCACACCTCACCCACCCCTCGGCTATGGTTTCATAGCATATTATTAAACGTTCTAGTTTTAGCTATTCCCCGCCAATCTCTAGATAAGCTCCACCCATACCACGCTCGTGTTGGGATCGATCGATCCCTGACCTCCCTGACTATTAATTTCCTGAAAACTATACAAGTAAGCTGTTGAATATTTTGAGAATAATTTGACCGGGTGTTGTTACTGCCTATCCCGACATAACATTGCACTGAGCCAATAATATGGCCTGATATATGAAGATTATTTACTAAAACGAGGAACTTTTAAGGGCGTTGAAAATCAATTTATGGGAGTAATCAGTTTGCGCACATTCACCACACAAAAACGGTATTTAAGTATGTTAAAGATATTAACCTATGTGGAAACGAAAGGGATACAGGAGTTATTATTGACAGTAAAGTATCATTTGAGAAACGTATAATAGAGAGTTTATAAAGTCAATCAATTCCATTATGGGGGTGGGTGGTGGTAATATGGCGAACATGTGTATGACTTGGCATCAACATATTTAGAACTTTTTATACATCCCTAGTGCGGCCACACCTGGAATTTGCTTAACCATGTCTGGAGCCCCTATTACAAAAAACATAGAGATTTGTTTGAAAATGCCAATTGAAGGGCGACTAAAACTGTCGTAGGATCATCAGCCCTAAATTATAAGACAAGGCGCAGGTATTGATATACCAAATCTTGCATAGTGTATAGTATATGGGCTGACGTTATTGAAGCTAACAAGATCATAACAAAAATATACCCCAGACGTGTTTACGTTTTTTTAAAGTACGAACTGTGTTTAGAACGAGGGCACACAGTTTAAAGATATACAAATCTAGAGGTCGTTTAAACATACAAAAATAATCTTTTAAGTCGAATTGTAGATTTATGGAACAGCGTTCCAACCCATATAATTGACCTTTCCAGTTTATCCACCCATCATATGACGTCATAATCAACTAGACGTGATGGTGAGGATGAAGTCATAATCAATGACGTCATGGATGATGTAATTAAGACCGTCACAAACGCATGATTGACATTTCCAATTTAACAATCCATCATATCATGACGTCATAATGAACTACGTGGCGTGTAGGATGACGTCATAATCATTACGTCATGAATGACTCGATTTAGTCCGTCTTTAACACTTAATAGTCCGACATGTTGTACGAATTGTATGTCTTTACTATTTAATAAACATGTCGTTGACTATTTTGAAACTAATTTGACTCACCCAGTCAAATTAGTTTCAAAATATTCAACAGCTTATCTGTATAGTTTTCTGGAAATTGATAGTCAGGGAGTTCAGGGATCGATCGATCCCAACATGGACGAAGTGTGGGTGGAACTTAGATAGAGATGGGCGGGCCATAGCTAAAACGGGGTTCCTCCCTTGAGCAACAACTATGTTATCATTTAAGAAATGGTGGATACACTATAGGTTAACCAATCACTGTATAATGACTACGTGTCTTGTTACAGATATACATCCCGTGTTTTATGACCGAAGTGGCAGATAAAATGACAAATCTGTCTTAAAAGGCTTTTTTGCCTTCTCACAGAAATGGAATATGATTGATTGATAAATGTATTTTTAAAAGCGAAATGAAGTAATTAACGAATTCACGTATTCTAGTGAAAAAGATAATTATATCTAGGCATCTATTCAGTTTGTATTGCAATTCGTGATATACACTCACAAAAACAGCAGCAGAAAAGCCTGAATAACTCACAACTCACAAAATACGCATCCAGTGGAGCTCGGAAATAATGTAACATGTTCTTAAACAAAATGAAACGTAATGTTGAATAGTAAATTTATTTTGATTGGAAGTCATTGCTGCCTAAGCTGCCAATCTAATTAGCCCTTCTTGTGTCAACAGCGCCTCAAAGCGCTCAAAATACTACTTGATATGTCAATTAAACATTTTGATGGTCAATATTTTTCAAGATATTTTAATTTTAGAAGACTATTTTTGTAAATTTACCACTGAATTTTTTTCGCCGGCTTGACCATTAAAGGGGTAATGTTAAAGAAAATTACAGTTTTTACTTAGCCGCTGTCTATCTGCAGGCCGAGAAAAGAGTATGTTTGGAATTTTATCACTAGTATGGCTGGCTGAATACTCGTCTCTAGGCCTTTCAAATAGCCATGTCTGAAGATCACTGCCAAGTTGTTTTTTGGTCGGTTTGACCATTAAAGGGTTAAGTTGACACAAAAGGGGTTAAGTTCATATTCAACAGAACATTTTCTTACATAGTGTTCAGAATTGACCTAACTAACATGTTTCTTGTTTTTCCCCAGAAATATTTTATCTTATTTCTAGGCTGGGACTTCATTAATCAGATTTTTAAAAAGCAAAACAATTAATTATTATAACGTCGCAAGACATTACAATAAGAGAAATTTTATATTATGCATAAATTACCCCGCAGCCCTTATCACATTGATTATGTAATCTCAGTACGCCAGCTCACCTCGCCTCGTCTCTGAATCGTGATGTCTGTCGGGAGGCCACGGATGTTGTCGTGTGAGTATTGCCGTAATAGGGATATACATAGTCCCGGATATAGTCTTCCAAGAAACGTAATGGTCTGCAACATATGATACGCATATATCTGTTAAGAGAATCGGGGGCGGATTATCCACGAAGCTAACGAGGCAGTAGCCTAGGGCCTCGCACTTGAAGGGGCCTCGCACTTGGACAAAAAACCCTTTTTTTCTGTTTTCTTTTTCTTTAGGCAAGCTACATAACGCAACGAAGAGACACTCGGTCAATATCTCCAAAATAGATTATTGCCTTATCATGGATTATCACTTATCATCTCAGTGACCTATGTTATTTTGTTTATGGTCTAGTTTTATTGTTTAATAAGGAGTTGGTTAAGAGGTGGTGGTTGCTATATTCCGAGAGTACAGGATGTGTGTATTGCTACGTGTATAAAGCTTTTTCCCCACACCCAGAGCCTTTTCACAACCGGCTTTAATGATTGGAAAAACAGTTGTAGAGTATTGGAACATGAAAATAGTAGATCGTGATAACATATCTGCTTGTTTAAAGTTACGACACACACAAGGACGGATCGATACTGGTCTCTCAGAACAATTAGAAGAAGAATATAATTACTGGAAGAAAGCTTTGTACCGAGTTGTGAGCGTGATAAGATTTTTGAGTGAACGTGGTCTGGGGTTTCGAGGTCATGACGAAAGAATAGGATCCCATCACAATGATAATTTTCTTGGGATCATAGAACTATTACCACAGTTTGACACATTTTTGGCAGATCACATTGCACGATAATGAAAGGCAGGAAAGGGGAAACCCACATATCTCTCGTCTACCATATGCGATGAGTTTATTGACGTCATGCGCAAATTTCTTCTCTCAGAAATCATAACAGAGGTAAAATCAGCCAAATATTACTCTATTAGCAATGACTCGACTCCTGACATATCACATGTCGACCAACTCACATTCATAATACGTTATGTACAAACAAGTGGCGATGTGATTGAGCATTTTGAGGGATTCATACCGATGCACGGACATAAAGCAGAAACATTGACAAATGCGGTGCTTGAAGTGCTTGATAAATTAGGCTTGAAAATCGCAGACTGTAGAGGTCAAGCTTACGATAATGCATCTAACATGGCGGGAAAGTACACAGGTGTACAGGCTCGTATCAAATCAATCAACCCACTCGCTAAATTCGTACCTTGTTCAGCACATTCACTTAATCTTGTTGGGACAACAACAGCAGAATGCTGTGTCAATGCTATCTCTTTTTGTGGGCTCATTGCCTGCATATACAACTTTTTCTCTGCATCAACACATCGTTGGGAAATGTTAACTAATACTGTGACTGGTTTGGTCGTTAAAAATCTATCTGAAACACGTTGGTCTGCTAGACAATGACGCTGTCTCTGCTCAAAGGAAGGAATACATACCGATTCTAGCGCTACTACGAAAGCTACACGGTCAGAGGCACGCCAACTCTGCAAAAAACTAGAACGCCTGGAAACAGCAATACTCATCTTTGTGTGGGACTCTCTTTTAGAACGAGTCAACGTTACTAGCAAGTCTCTACAGAACCCGAAGCTACACATATCTGCCGTCTCAGAATTGTATGATAGTTTGCTCGATTATGTATCTAAAATGAGGGATAGATACAATGAGTTTGAATGTGCCGCCATGGAATGTGTAGGCCAGTATGTTGATACATATCAAGCAGAAACAACGCGAAGAGTAAAGAGAAAGCGACAATTTGGCAATCCACAACTGCTGATATCAGTTTACCACCAAAGAGAAATTCCGTACTGAAACATTTTTGGTCATCATTGATTCACTCATAACCGAGTTACACCGTCGAAAGCAATCGTACGAAATATTGATGAACAGATTTGGTTTCATTGTTTCCATGCATAGTTTATCAGATTCTGAACTGATAAAATCGACTAACATGTTACGGGACATATACACAGAGGATCTTGAAGAAACATTCCCTGATGAGTTATTACATTTCAGCTGTTGGAAAACCAATGGCGACCAGCTAATATCACCATCTGAAGTTCTCTCAGTGATTTAAGACACTAACTCAGATATATCTGCAACATTTCTGAATGTTGCAATTGCCTGTAGAATTTATCTCACTTTACCTGCAAGTAATGCAGAGGGTGAGAGATCGTTTTCCACACTAACACGGCTGAAGAGCAATCTCAGGTCAACATTGCTACAAGGGAAAATGACCAGTCTCGCTCTATTAACCAGTCTCCCCAGAACTAACTCATAAACCTAACTTTGACAAAATTGTCCATGACTTTGCCATCCTCAAATCACGCATAAAGGCATTCATTTAGCAATAAGTGCTGCATGGCTCCTCCAGATTTGGTGAGTTATATTTACATTTACTGTTCAGGTGTGTTAAAAACTGCATTTTGTCTGCTATAATCGTTTCCAATTTTCCATTTTTGTTTTCAATTTTCCAGTTGGTACGGTATAGATCTAACCACGTCGGATATTTTGGAAATAATTTGACTGACAGCTGTTGGTGGCTCGGGAACCAGCAACTTTCAGCCAAATTGTTTTAAAAATATTTAACATGGTCGGAGATATGGCGTATGAGAAATGTTGTCTGCAAAAATCTCGGCAGTCAATGTGTCAAAAACTCCATTTTGTCTGCTATAAAGCCTATAATAATTCACCAAAATTATGCCAAATATACGTCAGATTGCACCACTGAGCATCTAGATTAAAAAAATTTCCAGGGAAGGCCCCCCCCCCGGACCACACGCATGGTCTTGTGCCTAGGGCCTCGCACAACCTTAATCCGCCACTGAAGAGAAGAGAGCTGTAAATATTCTTCCAAGAAACGCAAACGGAGCGTATTAAACTAGATCGCATGCATTATTTGTTTTTGTTGCGATGCATGCGAATTTTGTTTAGAAATGTAAAGGAAATGACCGACCGACTGACTAATGGATCGACCCATAGTCGGACGGATTAATGGATGGCGGTATTGATGGATGGACTGACAGGAAGAGAGATGGATGGAAGGACGGACACCTAGATGGATGGACGGACGGACGAACGTAGATATGGATGAACGGACGGACGCAGAGATGGATGGGTGGACGGACGTACCGACCGACCGACCACTCGACCCAACCGACTGACCGCCCGAGCACTCAACCGAAAACAATTCTGTTAATATTATAAATAGAATCTCAAACTGCATGCCATTCAAATTGATATTTACTAAACGATGTTTCTAATGATGATGAGGATGATGATGATGATGAGTGACTTCTTACAGCTGCAATCAGTTTTTCTTCAACCTTCTCCCCTGTATTATGTTCACTGCGAGCGTCCTAAGCTCCTGTAGATGCTTTCTCATCTGTAGTGGTCCTAGATTACGTTCGTTAAGGTCTGATGGAAAAAACACTTAGCAAGTGATGTCGCGGCGTCCTTTGCGTGCCTGATACACGTTGGCTGGCACCTACGACTGGATATTCTAAAGCTTTCTGAGCAGGCATATTTTCTGGCATTCGCGGAAGATGTCCGAGTATAGACCATCACTGGTGAGCTACTCTCACCGATAGTGGCTCTGCGTTACACATTCTCTAGAGTGTTGCATTTGATATTAGATAATTTGTAAATGCATACAGATGATTGCGGTGGCATGCGTCAAGTTTGTTCGAGAGGGCTTTGGAGATGCTCAACTGTTGCAAATTCACTTGACATGTCGATTGCCATCTTGTAGAAGCCCTCTCTATCCTGATGCTTTGATCGTAATCCTGATGTCAACCTTCAGTGTGCCCAGACAATGTCACCGCGGCTACGCCCTCTCTTAAATCCACACTGCCAGTTTCCAGTGAATGTGTCAATCTTCTCGCTGGTACGAGATAATGTCACATTTGATAGTATATATTTCGAATACTGTTCGAAAGCCCTATTGCACTCAGGCTGTAATGACGTCCAAGGGTTCTAATATTGATGGTAAGTAGCAAGAATTTTGATAAACTATGCTCACTAATACATACCTGCCTGACGCCGTGTAATCACAGTAAATTACTGAAACAAAGCAACACATTTATGTTTAATATATTTACAGAGAAACCTGCTTATAACGGCC
>CM067370.1:157566207-157667028 GCA_034401795.1 Chaetoderma sp. LZ-2023a | reverse complement strand
CACGACACGACGATGTTAGAGAGAGAGATAGAGGGGGAGAGAGAGAGAGAGAGAGAGAGAGAGAGAGAGAGAGAGGGAGAGAGAGATAGAGGGAGAGAGAGAGAGAGAGAGAGGGAGAGAGAGGGAGAGAGAGAGAGAGAGATAGAGGGGGAGAGAGAGATAGAGAGAGAGAGAGAGAGAGAGAGAGAGAGGGAGAGAGAGAGGGAGAGAGAGAGAGAGAGAGATAGAGGGAGAGAGAGAGAGAGAGGGAGAGAGAGGGAGAGAGAGGGAGAGAGAGAGAGAGAGATAGAGGGAGAGAGAGAGAGAGAGAGAGAGAGAGGGAGAGAGAGGGAGAGAGAGAGAGAGATAGAGGGAGAGAGAGAGAGAGAGAGGGAGAGAGAGGGAGAGAGAGAGAGAGATAGAGAGGGAGAGAGAGAGAGAGAGATAGAGGGGGAGAGAGAGGGAGAGAGAGAGAGAGAGAGAGAGAGAGAGAGAGAGAGATAGAGGGGGAGAGAGAGGGAGGGAGAGAGAGAGAGAGAGAGAGAGAGAGAGAGAGGAGAGAGATAGAGGGGGAGAGAGAGGAGGGAGAGAGGAGAGAGAGAGAGAGAGAGAGAGAGAGAGAGAGAGAGAGAGAACAATAAATAAAACAGCCAAACCAACATATAGAGGAACAAATACTCATCATAATAATCATCGATAACCCATAATATGCTTTCATCACTTAATATTAGACAGATTCTATTCTAGGATACAAAATGTAAGAAACTGTTTGATGGTGTTCTCACCAGAGATAACGTGCCAATGTATCCAACCGTCATACATCGCCCACTCACATCGCCCCGCTGTATGTGGCCGTACTTGCTCTTGTTATGTGAAGAATAGTTTTGGTCCATTCACGCCATTCTAGGATGGTATTATTTCGGTCTATTATTGGTAACTTCCCCAGTACTGGTACCCATTTATACTCCTGGGTGGAGAGAGGCGACGAGGAGTGAAGGAGATTGCCTATGTTTCTAGCGATTGTCAGTAGGCCGAACGGAGACGTGATCCCGGGGTGGCCTGTTTCACATCTCTAGTCGTTACCGCCTGAGCTACCGTCTCCTCTTCTCTTTCTATATGAAGTAACATTACGCTTATGGGATTGAGGGTAACCAATCAGGTCATTATGTATGTATTTCTTATCGAGCAATTTCATTGTCTGAGACCTGCAGTTCATTTATAATTAGGACGTCTATGGACGTCTTGTTAACTTAGAGTGGATATCATAGCCTGCAAGCACGGTACTCGATATTGGAGCTGAGTGGGAGGGCGGGACCGTGCTATACGTGAGGTGCAGAATGACATCAAAATCAATTACGTCATTATGACGCCATGAATTAGTCGAAGACGGACTATGCGCTGCTGTAAGAATTCTATGTCTTTATTATTTAATAAATATCCTGTTGAATATTTTGAAACTAATTTGACTGGGCTCCTTTGCTTCCGTCATAAGCAGCAACAACACCCAATGGAATTAGTTACACCATATTCAACATCTTCCCATGTAGTTTTCTGGAAATTGATAGTCAGGGAGTTCAGGAATCGATCAATACCAGCTCGGCGAAGTGTGGGTGGAGCTTAGATAGAGGTTGGCGCGGCATAACTAACACTGTAAAGGTCTATTGTACATACAGATATTCATAATAGTCTTCTCTCGTCATACAAATGGCCATTCGAGTAAGCAAATATTTGGATTTCTTGACCAAATTTAGTCATTTAAGGGTGAAATAGATGAATTAGTGGATTAATGCAATGTGAATTCCAGCCTAGTTCAGCCAAAATCAAGAATTTGGAGAAATGAGAGTTAATTTATTTGTTTATAGAGACCTGTCATAATGATTAAGAAGATTGGTGATTTTATTGTTGTCAACCCAACAGATGAGTTGTGTAATGAGATTGCAGCAGTTGGACAAATAGACAAACTCCGTCAGACTGGTCTCATTACACAGGGATTTGATGAGTTCTGGCCTAATGTAGAGAGCAAAGAAAAGCTTCAATATGGAAAAGGTAGATATATTTTCTATTCCTTTTCTTATTCTTATTCTTATTAGGTTTCCAAACCATGTTTGCATGTTGGAAGACTATAGTTATTCTAAGGATTTTCTTTTTTATTATTATTATTATTATTATTATTAGGCTTATTATTCCTCTTCCTCCGACTTCTCCAAAACTATGTGGCCAAGGGTGCTGAAACTATCGTAACCTCAGCGGGGTCGGTAACAACGCTAGGACTGCGAGCGAAAACGAAACTCGTCCGTAATGGCCGAGATATGGCACGAAATGCATAACTGGCAGCAATCAATGCAAAATTACTACATAAAATAGACTGCTATATATTACGTAGTGGCATATAGTACACGCAAATGCTTTGGCGGAAAATTTGAATTTAACAGTTTTATTGTTGAATTGCAAGTTTCCTTAACACTTTTGCAGTCAATTCCCCATTAACCCTTTTAATGCTGAATTGCCTTTTTCCTTAACCTTTTTACTGCTGAATGGCATGTGTTAATTAACCATTTTGCAGCTGAATTGCAACACGCAAGTAACCCATTTACTGCTGAATTACACGCCCCAATTAACCCTTTTGCTGCTGAATGGCAATTTTCAACTAACAATTTTACTGTTGAATTGCAAGTATCAATTATCCCTTTTACGGTGTATGGCAAAGTGCAATTATCTCATTTACTGCTAAATTACACGTCCCAAACAATCCTGTTGCTGCTGAATGACAATTGTCGATTAACCTGTTTACTGATGAATTCCAAGTATCACTTTAAAACCCTTTTACTTCTGAATTGCAAGTCTCCATTAACCCGTTTACTATCAATTCCACTATTAACTATTTTAATGCTAAATTGCGAGTCATGCTTAAGTAATTTTTATCATTTTAATCATTTGTAACCATTTTAGTCAAGTCTTCATAATCTTTTATTATTTTTACAGGTTTTTAAAATCATTTTTAAAAAAAAAATTTTACAATCTCGGTTATTTTTTTTTAGCATTTTTAGCATTCTTGATAATTTTTGACCATGTTTGTCCATATGTAAAATCATTCTTGACCATTTTAGTAGATTTTGACTATTCTTTGTCTGATTTTGACATTTATAAAACCATTTTTTGTTTTCCTTAAAACTGATTTTGACTATTTTTATGCTTGTTGACAATTTTGGATCATTTAGTCAATTTCCGGTCCTTATATTGCCGAATCTGTCCAATTTTCTGCTGTTTCTTTATAGTTTTTATCGTTATTGACGATATTTCACGTTTTTTTGTCCGTTTATGATCATTTTAAACAATTTTCTTCATTTCTGACCGATTTTATCCATTAAAAAATATTTTTGTGAGTTTTTAACCATTTTCTCTCCTTTCTGACAAATTTTTACCATTCATTGACAATTTTGGCTCATTTCGGTGGCCGTTTTTCAAATTCTTTTACCGTGTTGTATGCTTTTGACCATCTTAATCATTTTAGAACATTTGTATTAATTTTTATATAACTTTTTACCATATTTTACCATTTTTCTTTTTGGACAATATTTGTCAGTTTCTTTTCCCACTTTTTACCGTTTTGGTCATATTTGTCTATCTAGTATAATTGTTGACAGTCTTTTATCGCGTTACCATTTTTTATCATTTAAAACAAATTTTGACCATTGTTTCCAGTTATGATAATTTTGACCAATTTTGGTCCTTCTTGACTGATTTTAACCGTTTGATTTTGATTCTGCTGGGGTTCATTTTTTTTATCGTTGTGATCATTATTACCATCTTTATCGCTGAGTTGCAAGTCTCCCTTAACACAGCTACAGCTGAATTTCATGAATACGTTTTTACATTCTGGCCTAAATTTGCAAAAGATTTTTGCTGTTAATTCAGAGCTATTGTCCTTGAAAACTATTAAAATGCTTTTAGCATAATTGTGTCTAGGTGGATAGACATGTTGAGCTCTGTAGGCTCAAGCCATTGGCCATGTAACCTTTCGTTGAAAGCTGTGGGGTTAGTCCTCGAACCTCTAGTTCTTATTCTTGTTTTTATTCTTGGTCCGAGAACGGAGATCTGTACCGCTATTGTACTTGATTATTACTATTATTATTATTATTATTAGTAGTAGTAGTAGTAGTAGTAGTAGTAGTAGTAGTAGTAGTAGTAGTAGTAGTAGTAGTAGTAGTAGTAGTAGTAGTAGAAACACCCTACAGCTGCATTCACTCATTCTTCGCTTTTTCCCACTGTGTCTTGTCCTCAGCCGAAATCCTTAGCTTCCTCAGGTCCATTCTTGACTTGAGTGTACGAGTCCTGCTTTCTTGAGGCCACCTCGTATCGCGCTTAGCAGATGTATGCAATGACGTTCTCTCCTGGCTTTGTATTTTCTGGCTCCGAGTAGAGCTAATTCCAAGGCTCTCTGTGCTGGTGTCTCTTCTCCTTAGCACATGGCCAAATATGGACCATCTTTGCTGACCGACTTTTATAGGCAGCGGCGACGTTTTACACATCTTGTATTGAGCATCATTGGAAATTATGCAGTCTGACAATCGGTGTCCAGTGATGGTGCGTAGGTGTTTGCAGTGCAGGCATCGAGTTTGTCTGAACTGCCTATGGAGGTGCCCAGCTGTTACAGTAATACAGCGTCAAGGATACGCAGGTTCATTGTAGTAGTAGTAGTAGTAGTAGTAGTAGTAGTAGTAGTAGTAGTAGTAGTAGTAGTAGTAGTAGTAGTAGTTAATACTCCATCACACCCTGGAAAAAACATGTATGGCAATAAAGTGGAAACATCACAATCAGATAATGGCTGTTCAGAGAATAAATCTGATTTCTCAATTGGGTTGGTGGCCATGTTTGATTTTCAGTGACAAATATTCAAAGCTGTTCTACAACACCACTGGGCAAATTGAACTGAATGTTCAAAAACATTATCTAACGGCAACCTGAATCAATTTTGACTCTGATACGCTGACCTCTCAATTGGTGTGGCGGCCATATTGGATGATCTACCTTTTGCAAAATAATCTTCCTGGGACTAAGGGTTTGATTAAGAGAAGCTAAGTACCATAAAACATAAACGACCAATCAAAATTTAACATGTATTATTGTAATTGGGAGTTTTAACCAAAATTGCTATCTATGTGGTTTTCAGAGCATTCTTAATACGAATTTGACACTTTGAATTTGATTAGTCCATTAGGTCAGTGGCCATCTTGTATTTTTCGTGACTTCTTAAGATTTTTAACCATCTGCTGCTTTGAACCGACAAAGTGCTATTGGGTTGAAGCTCAAGAAATGAGCATTACTTACGGAAATTTACATAGGAAAAACAGATTGGTCAATTTTTTTTCTACAGCCATCTTGGATGACGTAGTATTTCAAAATAATCACTTTCATTGTAACGGTTTAATGGATTAAGCCAAAATATGGGAAATATCTTTAAAAGACCAATGACCATGAGGGTAGGCTGAAGATGAGTTAATGATCAAAACATGTCTGCGATCAGCTAATTAAAATTGCACATGCAATACCAATTGGATTTTGACCTGGAAAATGACAATATATAGGCATTTGGGATTTCTAAGAGCGAATTTGATAAAGTGAATTTGACTTGTCGATTTGGTCGGTGGACATCTTAGATTTCCGGCGAGGATGTGTGAGTTTTCAAAATGTTTCTTCAATAATACCAATGCACCGATTGAGTTAAAAGCTGAGAAACATCTGTGGGCAATGATGAACCAAGTTTGTTCACGTGAATCGGATTGGTTAAGTGGTTCATAGACCAATTTGAATTACTTAGTTTTCGAAAAAATCATCTGTTTCTCCGAAAGCACAGAATAGATTGAGCTCAAATTTTGGAAATATCCTACGGGACTAATGTTCTTTGAATCTTGTTCAAGGGAAGTTAATGACACAAAAGACCTGGCTGCCATTGGCAATGGCAATTTATCATGATAGACAGATGGATGGACGGACAGATGGATGGACGGACGAATGAACAGACGGACGAATGGACAGACGGATGATTGATGGGCAGACAGACATACAAAGAGACAGACAGACAAGCATGCAGCCAGATAGGCAGAGAGGTAGGTAGGCAGGCAGGCAGGCGGGCAGGCAGTCAGGAATCGCAATACTTCGTGGTTAGACAAAAATGAGATTAATTAAATTGCATGAATATGTACATGTATTGTAATTTTTCAGGGAAAGTTGGTGATTGGAGAAACCGGTTAACCTTAGCTCAGAATTAAGCATTTGATAAAGCATTGGCGAAAGACATGGACAGCTTTAAATTGACTTTTGAATATGAATAACCATCAATTCCGTTTGCTGTCAGCTTATAGAGCAGGTGCTTACTAATTTTATTTATGGGAATTCACCTTTCCAGAGTATGAACCCATCATATGACGTCATAATCATCTACACGGTGTGTAGAATGACATCATAATGGATGACGTCATGAATGATGTCGATAAGTACGTCACGAACGCATATTTGAAGACGGTCTATGCCTTGTTGTACAAATTGTTTGCTTTTACTATTTAATAAATATTCTGTTGAATATTTTGAAACTAATTTGACTAGGCGCTTTTGCCGCCATAGGCAGCAACAGCACCCAGTCAAATTAGTTACAAAATATTCAACAGCTTCCCTGTATAGTTTTCAGGAAATTGATAGCTAGGGCATTCGGGGATCGACCAATTCAAACACGGCGAGGTGTGGGTGGAGCTTAGCTAGTGATGGGCGGGGCATAGCTAAAAATGCATGGATCATAACATCATTTGGCAGGAAACCTCTTCGACAGTGGAGAGCTAGCAGGGCTCAGCCTGACCCCGTTGACCTGAAGGCTAATCAAAATGGTCATCGGATGGCATTTATTCATGCTAACCTCGATAAAGCGTTGATCGTATACATAACATGTTTGTTATCACGTGTTTCAGAAACCTCTAGGACAGTGATTTCCGACTGACCTCGTTTCTATGGACAGTGGAATTCTCCGAACGCATGGTACTAAGATCAATGGGATAAACGGGTGTCTGTATATTCAATGATTTCAAATGACGTTATTTATATTGCAATACTATTCAACCGATGTGATTATTCTTTCACACGTCCAAACTACAGACGTGCTAGAGACAGCCTATTCTTCTTGACCTACTTTCCGGGCAGTGAACCCTTTCGAGGTTATAAAGTTATATTTATTCATTATATGGGCGGCCCACGTTATTCAAACCGATTTTACTAGTATTCTATATGCTTTCACTATCAACAGATACCATTAACCCTTTCACGATGAAGCCGGCCAACACCGGCCTCTGTAGTGGTCTCTGATGAATGTCAGACCGATAACCGAGCCAGTCATTCCAGTAGTAAAATTTCAAAAGTAGTCTTCTCTTGGCCTACAAATTGACATTCAATAAGTAAATATTTTAATTTTTTTAACAAATTTTGTCATTAAAGGGTTAACTGCAAGATTTTCTTGTACACAGAGAGATGCAGTGGTATTATTTTCCTGGGAAGGGTACGGCGTTAAACGGGTACTATTCCAGGATTTCAATATCAAGTATTTTTCAGATAAGGTCACAGGGCTAATAGTATTATTTAACTTATTTATTACACTAACCTATGCAAAAGCGTGGCATTGCCAGCTTTATTGTTACTGGGCCAGTTTGATGACGGGGAACATGCTGTTTCTAAAGTTGCATTTAGTCATGGTAAACCTAACATTTGGAAACTTGCTCTCTCTTTTATCACTTATCGTAAGAAATACCTATGAACCTTGTTAACAATAACATTATTCTGAACCAGTGCCCAGGCAGTGAAATGATAAGCCACAGCTCCTAGACCTCGCACCTATTACTTGGTCTATAGCAGCAACAGCTCTCAGTCAAATTAGTTTCAAAATATTCAAAGGTTTGTTTATTAAATTCTGTGTCCATCAAAGATATACAATTCATGAACTTGATCTACTTTTCGAGGATCTTGACTAAGAACTCTGCATCATTATGATTGTGATGTCAGCTAATATGTGACGTAATTGATTATGACGCCAGGTACCTGAGTAACAGATTGGTTCCCACAATCCATCAAATGGCAGGTGAATTTCTGTTTGGCTAAAATTTGGCAGTTGATGAATTGTACTAATGAGCCACGATGTCTTCAGTAATATCATCGTGGTTTTCTCTATGAGACGACATATTTCTGCAGCACATTATGATATACAAAGTGCCTGATCATTTGAGACATCACTTGGTGATCCAAATCATACTGGCTCCCGAACCTTTGTCCTGCAGCTCAATAGAATCTGGAAGCAAATGGATCATATGAACATCGGATGATGTCACAAACGAACATACTAATAGATTTACGTCCGTATGTTACCATTAGGAAAACACAGGCCCTCAATGTTCTCATTTTTAAATCATTATTTTGTTGTTCTCAAATTAGAAAAATGATAGCAACAGACACCATTCGTAATCCTTCTGTAGACGCAATTTAATTATAATTATCAACATTACGAAGTACAATTAAATCAAAATGACAATGGACCTTTCCAGTTTTAGGTATGCCCCGCCCATCTCTATCTAAGCTCCACCCACACCTCGTTCGGGTTCGGATCGATCAACCCCTGAACTCGCTGACTATCAATTTCCAGAAAACAATACAGATAAGCTGTTAAATATTTAGAAATTAATTTGACTGGGTGCTGGTGCTGCCTATGGTAAAGACATACAACTCGTGCATCGCATCGGATAGTACGCGTTAACAAGAGCCATCAGAAGACGGCATATCTCTCCCCTCCCCCCTCCGGATCCAAACATTTCAGATAAACATACATCCGTACAAGAGTGGACATACATGTAACGTTAATTGTAATGGACAATATTTTAGAAAAACTAATCAATGAAAAATGAAATCTTGACACTGCATCTCGAAAGATAGATTTGTAAGTGCAGGTTCAATTCGTTCAACTATTATTCCTGGACAAGAGAATGTTGGTCAATTTTAAGTTATTCAAGGGCGATAACTCAGGAAAATACGGATGAATTTCTTCAAAATGGAGTCATAGCACTGCTTCTTCAAGTAATATATTCAGTGACAAAGGAATTGAGAGCATAGGTTAAAAATTCTTCAAGATCTGGCACGAACAAGACAATTTTGATGAATTTTAAATGTTTCAGGGGAGATAACTTTCTACTCTAGTCCAGGTCTCTCGATGGAGTAGACTCCCTTAATCTCAATCAAACAGAGAATTCTGGAATCGTAGCTAAACTGTAGGAGTTGTGGTGGCATCTTGAAATGATTGTCAGAGATGGATGGACCGACAGACTGACATACATACATACATTCTATTATGACGCATGGATGTACAGGCATACGGATAGCACATGCACATCTTCACGTGGTATTGAGAACCCTTAACAAGTTTCAAAATAATCACAGCTAAATTGTAGGAGTTGTGTGGACAAGAAATTATTGGTACTGTAGTTTATGTACAGGCTTAAAGGTATATAAAGGGGGGATAACTCTGTAAAGAATAATTTTCTGCCAGCGAAAAAAGCACATCTTCAGATGGTAATGACTAGGTTTACCACCCTTCAAAAGAATTGTAACGAAACTGTAGGAGGATTTGCATTGACAAGGATGGACCGACGGACGAACATACATTTGGGACAGACGGATGGATGCACAAGTATACGGATAGCACATGCACATCTTCAAGTCGTAATGATAACGCTTACCAAGTTTCAAAAGAATCGGAGCTAAACTGTAGGAGGAGTTGTGTTGACAAGAAATGATTGGCAATGCAGTTTATGTATCGACTTCAAGATATTTAAAGTGGAATAACTCTGTAATGAACATATTTTTGGCCGTGAAAAAAGCACATGCACATCTGCACATGATACTGATAACGTGGACGAAAGTTAAAGTTAATCCATTGAGACCTCTAGGAGGAGCTGCCTTGACAAGAAATGATTGTCAGAGATGGATGGATCGACAGACGGACATACATCAATTTTGGACAGATGGATGGACATACAGGTAGACCTATACGGATAGCACATGCGCATTTTCAAGTCGTAATGATAACGCTTACCAAGTTTCAAAAGAATCGCAGCTAAACTGTATGAGGAGTTGCGGTGACAAGAAATGATTGGCAATACAGTTTATGTATCAGCTTTAAGATATTTAGAGGAGGATACTCTGCACATGATACTGATAATGTGGATGACATTTTAAGTTAATCCATTGAGACCTCTAGGAGGATTTGCGTTGACAAGACTGGGACAGACGGACGGACGGACGGACGGACATGCTGATCGCTATATCCCCCACCCTTGTCTTCCAGACCGGGGGAATAAAAAAGGGACTAAATCGAGTCAGCTAAGACGTAATGATTATGACGTCATGTAGTTGATTATTACGTCATATGATGGATGGATAAATCGGAAAGTTCCATTTGGTATATTCACATTAAGCATCATATATGAATCAGAAAATTAAGTAAAAATACTAGAATAAGGGGTTTCCATCATTATACGGAGTTGCCCAAGGTTTTATCATTGATTCATCACCTCAAAATACGTATTAGCTTGCTTTTTAACATGTTAAAGATACGTCTTCATCCATTAGATATAGTTTTAAAGGATTTTATACAGTTGTTTTCGCAGAATAGTTATTTTGAATAGTTTAATAAATAGTTTAATAAACAAGAAATATGGTTCATTCTATTCAGAAGAATCTGATTAATGTAATACTATCCTTTAAGTCTACATTGATGATTAAGTTCTACGTATTTTCAAAAATACTCTTTCCTTGACCTGCAAAACTATACTGGGTAAGCCAAAGCTTGAATTTTCTTTACCGTTACCCCTTTAATGGTTAAGCCGGTTAAAAATTTCAGTAGTAAATTTAGAAAAGAAATTCTTTATATTAAAATCTTTTGAGAAGTGTTGACCATTAAAATGCTTAATTGATATAAGTAGTATTGTTAGCGTTTTGAGGAGTTGTTTACCCCTCTTGTGTCAACAGCGCCTTAAAGCGCTCAAAAACATTTTGATTTGTCAATATCTTTCAAGTTATTTTAATTTTAGAAAAATATTTTTGTAAATTTACCACTGAATTTCGTTTTTCACCGGCTTGACCATTGAAGGGGTAATGGTGAAGAAAATTACAGTTTTTACTTAGCAAGCGTTTATCTTCCGGCCAAGAAGAGTATTTTTGAAAATTTACCACGAGAATGACTGGCTCGGTTACCGAGCCAGTCATTCGAGTGGTAAATATTCAAAAATACTCTTCTCTAGGCCGTTGAAATAGCCATGTCTGAATATCACTGCACATTCTTTTTGGTCAGTTTGACCATTAAAGGGTTAAGTTGACACAAGAGAGGTTAGAGGTGAACATACACACTAAAATGCTTGAAAGGAAAATTGTTAAAATTCTACTTTTAGAGGGTGAAATTGTGTACCTTAACGTATGGTGATTTCATTCCGTATAGATTAATTATAATTTTTAGATGCGCAGCTGAATTAGAACTCGTACCTCTAATTAAATTCCACAAATAAAAAAAATATATAAAATTAGACGTAATCAAATCATCACCTTCTAGGATTTATTACGTTTCCTTACATCTAGGCGCAGAACGTAAGCGTCCAAAAGTATAAAAACAAACAATTTTATTTTCTACCGTTTTAATGTGAATAGGTAACTTTAAATGTAGTATATCAAGCCAGAGCACTGCAAATTTCAATTAGGTCAGTGACATGCTTTCATTGTTCAATGGTGTTGGTCAATATTTCTTAAACTATTTCGCCGATTTGGATAAAGCTTAATATTTGAATGTATTATGTCAAGGGAGTTCGCATATCAAACTTAATTTCTCTCATGATATATCTATAGGCCCTACTATTGATCTATAGCCTATGGTCTAGAGTGTTGGCTTTTGTCAGCTGAGCATCAACGCCATTGTCACTCTTCTGAATGGATCAATCCACTATTACCTATGTCCCACCCATCTCTAGCTAAGCTCTGCCGACTCTTTGCTCAAGTTGGGCTCGATTTATGTACTTTAAATCCGCCCAGTAAAATTAGTGTCAAAATATTCAACAGAATGTTCATTAAATAGTAAAGACATACAATTCGTACACGTGACGGACTATTAAGCGTTCGTGATCGACGTAATTCATTACGTATTCTGATTGTGAGGTCAGCCTACATGTGTCGTAATTGTTTATGACGTCATACAGTTGAGTGACATATTGGATTCTCCCATTATGTTATCATTATGCCCAGTGTGACGCGCTATCACTATGTTGAGGAAGCATATGTATATAGAGCACTTACGTCTGAAGATAAACCAATAGACAGCTACACTAACAGCAGACCCGAGTACAGCTAGGCCAATGGTCAAACCCACAATTAGACCGACGCTGATGACGTTATCTAAATACCACAAGGTTAAATAAACATAGTATGTTATTAGTATTATATATACTTATAATTAGTATGCCCGCCTGTCTGCCTACTTGCCTGTCTGCCTGCCTGCCTGCGTGTCCCAGTAATAGCATTTACGAAAACACGAACCTACGTCATGGTAAAATCGAAAGTACCGGTTTAAGAATCATTAGAATGAGTTTATTGCTGTCCACCATTTTAAGGCCATATCACCAATGGCCTCTGTCAAAGAGAATAAGAAATCTCGAGCAGGAAAATAAATTGAAAAAATGAGGTCTGGCATGACGATCTCCTCGTGGAGTTATATAAGCTAGAGATCCCACTCCACATGTGGTGCATTTTCGATGATTGGTACAGAGGTTTGAGCGGGCAAGTCAAGTGGGAAGGCGCACTATTCAGGCCTTTTAATATTCATCAAGGCACAGGCCACGGAAGATCATTCTCTCCAAGCAACTACAAGACATTCAATAACAATCCTCTCCTTGCAATTGAGAATGCCAGAGTCGGGCCTCAAATAGGCGACATATGTGTATTGACATCAACATGTGCCTACGATGTGGCAATTATGGCAAAACATTATCATCCAGATGCTCAGGTTGCTCTGACAGCTACACAGAACTTTGCTGACTCAAGACGGTATACACTAGGAATGAAGAAGACTAATGCCATCACATATCTGGCTAATAGCACCTTCACAGAGACACATGGCGTCTGCTATAAGACCCTATCAGAAGAGGTCACACACCTTGGATTCTTGATGAGTGTTTCTGGTAAAGATCCCTTTTGCGCCAACTACAGAGCCTTGCTCCCAGTAGGGCTAATCCAGCAGTGTATGGCTTACTCAGTACTCTTCCAGTAGTGCTTGGGATTCACAGGAAAACTTTCATCCTGCTAAGAAACTTGGTCGCTGACCCATCATATCGCGAATATATCATCGTGTTAAGACAACTTACTATGAAATCCATGTTCAGATGCTAGTTCTGCAATACCAGCTGCCTTTAGCCCACAGCTTATTGGTACAAGTACCTACAAAACAGCATGGAAGCATAGAGTCCATGAGGCAGTCTGCAAGTTCTGGAAGAGCAAGATGTGGCATACTGCATCATCCATGTCTTCACTGCGATTCATGTCAGCTGAAATGTTTGAACTGCAAGGTATTCCTACTCCCATACGGAGTGAATCTGCGGAGATCCTGCATGAAACTGAGAAGGCATTAAGGAAAAACTTCTAACTGGGACATATCAACTCCAGACTGTACTCGCGGGACGTGATAGACAAGGCCTAATCACAGCGACGTATCAGCGTTGCAGCTCAAGTCAAGAAGATATAGCCCATTTCCTTACACCATGCACAGTTCTATCGGCAACTCGTCAGTCCCACATGCTTGCACTATTTGACATAACCGGTATCAAGCCAGATAACTCGACTACAGTTCTTCTCCTGAATCCTCTCCATCCAGGTCTGCCTTCTTCTTAAGATGTGAACACAAGTACTATCTCATGCATAGGACAGATTAGCAGAGATTGGATATTTTCCTGCCACAAAGAGATGGCACGTATATTGCTTACATTGGCATGATACTACATTACTTCCTGTTCGTACTCACTGTATACATCTATTAGCTCTCGCTGTTTTTTTTACATATTGATGAACTTTCATTGACTATTACGTACTGCGTGTTTTTGACAATATATTCACTGTATACATCTATTCGCTCTCGCTGATTTATATATTGCTGAACTTTCATTACCGGTTACAATATTATGGACCTCGGCGGTTACGTATTACGTGCTTTTGACAATATATTGGTTATCTTCGCATATGCTGTGTCCAGGGACGATTACACCAGAAGGAGGTGCCTCATGAAGGGGGGGGGGGCGTGCTTGTAAAAGAAGAAGAACCAGCAAGTTAGCCAATACTACTGACTATCTACCTAGCTAGCTACGTGAGTAGGAAGCTCACACTCTAGGATTCTTCCCGTAAAGTTTTAAGAAAATCTATCCGGCAGTTAATTAGGGGTAGTCTTTTCAAGAATTTCCTGAACATTTTCATAATATCAAGATGGCAGTCCAAAGAATTACTCAATGAAATGTCAGGATAGAAGTTGTCATCACCGCTAAGAGAGACATTTCAGCCGATTATAGTTGAAAACAGTATATCAGGAGTAGTCTTTAACCCCTCTTGTGTCAACGTAACCCTTTATTCACCTTTCCAGAGTACCCGCCCATCATATGAGGTCATAATGAACTGCATGATGTGTACAATGACATCGTAATGAATGACGTCATTAATGACGTCGATAAGTACGTCACGAACGTGTATTTGAAGACGGTCTATGCGTTGTTCTACAAATCGTTTGCTTTTACTATTTAATAAATATTATGTTGAATATTTTGAAACTAATTTGACTGGGCGCTGTTGCTGCCATAGGCAGCAACAGCACCCAGTCAAATTAGTCACAAAATATTCGACAGCTTCCCTGTATAGTTTTCAGGAAATTGATAGCTAGGACATTTGGGGATCGATCAATTCCAACACGGCGAGGTGTGGGTGGAGCTTAGCTAGTGATGGGCAGGGCATAGCTAAAAATGGAAAGGTCCATTGTCAAACTGACCGAAAACAACTTTGCAGTAGTCTTCAGATATCGCTATTTGAAAGGCCTAGGGGTGAGTATTTATTTATATTTACCACTACAATGACTGACTCCGTAACTGAGCGTGACATTCGGTTGAATAATTTGAAAGAAGTTAGACTGGACGCAGCTGCTACCATATGCAGCAACATCACACAGTCAAATACGTTTCAAAATAGTTAACACCTTACCCGTATAGATACCTTGAAAATGGGATTCTGAGTATATACGTTTCAAAGTATATAAATCGATCCCATCGCGTGCAAAACATGGGTGCAGCTTAGCCACACATCGTCGGGACATGGCTATAAATCGAGCTCGCTATTAGCCTACTGACGACTTACCGAATTTCACGTGTACCCCTTCCTGGATATATGCGTATGGATCTCCTGGAGTCCGCGCCATACATGAATACAAGCCGTCGTCGCCGTCCTTTAATGTGCCGAGCGAGAGAACATCAGTGTTTGACATGAGTATGCCATCTCTGTCACGTGTCCAATTGTATGTGCACGGACCCGGGTTACAATCAGCACAGTTGCACGTGATGTTCGGCATGACGTCGCCTATGTTTTCTTGATACGTAGTACCCGGTGGCGTGAAAGTCAACACAACACTTATACACGGCGGCGGAGAACACCCTGAAATACGAGATGTGATAGTTCATGGACACTTTAACCAACACGTAGTGTTTAAGACAATCGTTTTATCTCACAAGTACGTCTATAATCCATTGTATTGGATTCATTATACCACTAGATCATACCAATTAATTTTTGGTTGCTTTATAACTTAAGTTTTCCATATCCAGAAAAAAGATAATGCTGTAAGTTTAACGCATTAGTTTCCATATTCTTTCCCGCTAACACTTTTTGGCAGCCAGATCCTTATCACTCGAGATTTCTCAGAATTTTCTGTCTCTCTTTTTTTCTCTGTAGCTTTGTTAACCCTTTTATGGTCAAGCCAGTCTAAATAGCTTTGAAAGGGTCATGAGAAACGGCCATTTGCAGGCCAAGTGAAGGCCATTTTTAAAAATGGATGGCTTATAAGTGGCAAATTCTATCACCCTGAGAAGTCGGGAACTCGGATTCGGAACTAAAAGTGATGCTAACTGATACTGGTTTGATTATGTAGACGTGTCGGGCTTGTATCTGACTGCAGAAGACGCTCTGGGTTCGGAAAAGACGAACACTTAATCATAGATTTAACGAATATATTTTATTAACTGATATAACTGGATAAAGCAAATAAGTCGTATTGAGACGGTAAATCAAACTAAACCTTACATATACAAACTTGGTTCCCAATTATCAATCGATAAACACAAGAATTGCAGAAACTAACTAATTTAAATACTGAAACAGACGTTTACAAAGATGTACACTGACTTCAGGATCATTGGATAATGGAGTGATGTCGAAGCACTGTCGACAGCATCTTATATAGGATAAAAGGGTGTTCATAACCATCGTCACACAACAGGAGCAAAAGAGCCAGTATGGATTCTGATTGGTCAAGCTTCATTGCTTACCCAATGGAATCCCTACAAACTCTCTTGAAGATGCGTGCGTTCGACTAGTTATAACTAGTTCTCGCTGGAACCATTCTGAACGGTATATCACAACATCTTGTTGATATTGCACCATACTGACGTCACGATGTTGTGATTCCAAGCATAGTTTCATGTTATTGTTCAGCTTGATAGCTTGGCCACGGACTTCTACCTGAATCCCTAGGATTCGCTCATACATGGATTGTCTATTTATGCTTTGGCAACATGATGGTCACAGCACCACAGATCCTCATTATTTGGTGATCTCTGACCTAGCACGTACTACGGATCTGGTCACGCTGCACATGAGTCAGCAGCACCTGACAAAGTTCGATCATACTAGCAAAACCGGACATTTAACCACTGCCTCTATTCAAGATATTTCCAGTCATAAAGTTCTCCATATAATCATTTCCCACTGTACATTGCCGAGCATTGGCTACTTAAATAGCTACGATTGTTTTTAAAACAATCATGTATTGAAAAAGTCAATCCTCAGCCGCATTTTATATACAGCTGCCACTTTGCGTAGTGGTTTGCATTTGTTGTTACGAACTAACAAATAGTTTGTGTTTGTCGTTACGAAAGTTTGCATTTGTTGTTACGAATTGTATTCGAAATAGTTTGTATTTGTTGCTGTCCAAAGGTGAGTAATTCTTTCATCCATTTCATTCCATTCATGCTGCATTTATTAATAATGACACTTGCTGTCTTCACTATAGACACATGCCATCGCTAAAGCAAATGTTCATTCTTCCTTCTACTATGCTATCCTTCTTTCTTGTCTGTTCGTCCGTCCTTTACTCATAACTTAAACGCAAATCGTATTCCAACGCACAGCGTAAAACAGGTTCCCATATCACGCGCTCCTGACTAGGTCATCCTGCTCATCTATCTATATACATGATGTTTGTTACATAAATAAAAACAAGTGCATACATGTTCAAACGCATACATACACACGCACACATGCACACATATTACATAAATGGTTTCTCATAAACGCTATATATAAATCACGATGACGGTGTTATGACATAGAAGATATTTATAACTGAGACGAATTTATCGAAAAGACTATTAAAAAGACTAACAGAAGATTTGGGATTCGGGCTCGCCAGGTCAAGAGGTCATATGCAAATAATGCTTAAGACAGGAACCGACAATCTTGAGGCCCGTGGATATCTACAATCCGAATGGTGTAGTGTAAGATAAGGTGAAATTTCCTTTAATGAACGACTCAAAAAATTCAAGAGCGAGTTTTGGCGAATAGTATAGTAGCTATGCTCGTGTAGATATGCCACGCATTTAAATTGACCTTTTCACTTCATCAACCCATCATATGACGTCATAATCAACTACGTGACATGTAGAATAACATCATAATGAATGACTTCATGAATGACGTCGATAAGTACGTCACGAACACATATTTGAAGACGGAATATGCATTGTTGTATGAATTGTATGTCTTTACTATCTAATAAATATTCTGGCAACAGCACCATGCCAAATTAGTTACAAAATTTTACAAAGTTTTCTGAAAATTACTAGTCAGAGAGTTCAGAAATCGATCAATCCCATCGTGAGCGTGGTGTGAGTGGCGCTTAAAGAGAGATGGGCGGGGCATAGCTAAACTGGAAAGGTCCATTCCATTCATGCCAACGCAAATGCATGCTTTACTAGACTAAGGCCCGATTTATAAGTCGAACTTCTCTTGTGCCGTGCCAGCTAAATTTGCCTGAAAATGACAGTGTCCACTATATAAAGCAATCATTCGGCATTAGCTCGGCGTGACAGAAAGTTTGACTTATAAAACGCCCAATCAAATTAGTTTCAAAATAGACAACAGAATGTTTATTAAATGGTAACGACATACAATTCGAACAACGTGTTGGACTATTTAGCATTAAAACGGACTAAATCGAGTCACTCACGTCATAGTTAATTATGATGTCACCCTACATGTCACTTGGTGATTATGATGTCATATGACGTCAGATGATGGATGAATAAACTGGAACGGTCCATTGATGCCAGCACTCTAACCAAATTCCATTAAACTAGGTACAGATTTCTTTCTCAAAATATTAACATGCAGTGAGGTGGCTAATGTGCACAATTCATGAATCCATTTCCTCACACAATCTTATGACGTCATAATTAACTACACGACGTGTAAGCTGACGTCATAAACGTCATGAATGATTCGATTAAGACCATCTTTAATGTTTAATAGACCAACACGTTGTATGAATTGTATGTTTTTGCTATTTAAGAAACATGCTGTTGAATATTTTGAAACTAATTTAGCCGGGCGGTGTTGCTGCCATAGGCAGAATCAGCACCCATTCTAATCAGTTTCAAAATATTCAACAGCTTATATGTGTAGTTTTCTGGAAATTGATAGTCAGGGAGTTCGATCGATCCCAACACGAGCGAGGTGTGGGTGGAGCTTAACTAGAGATGGGTGGGGCATAGCTAAAAAGGGAAAGATCCATTGGTGTTATGTAATGCATTTAAAAGAATAAAAATATGCCCATTTTAATTTGTAATAACTGGCCCTGAAGACATAGACATAGATTCCATTCTACGCTGTTCGCAAACTGAATTAAAAACGTATAGCAAAATTTCAATTTTCAGAAACTTGAGGAAGTGAATTAGCATAACTAATTAGGATCTTTGGTGGACCTTTGATATGCTAAACTTGGACCTCCCCCGAACCCCAAACTGCTGGAAAAACCCAGATATCGCAAATGGTTCCGGGTTGAGCCCTTGTTTGAGGTAGATTGACTGGACTATTAACCGAGTAAGAATTCTAGCTATTTTGACACTACTCTAGTAACTTGAATAGCTACTCTACTAAGACCCTAAAGTAACTCGATTTGAGGCATCCTATCTGTCACTCCACTATGTATAACGTCGTAATCAATTCTATCTCTTTGTTGACTGACGCCACCATCATAATGACGCATATTCAGAAAGAGACCCAGTTACATTTGTTTCACAATATTTAGCAGCTTAACCCGTCTTGTGTCAAATTAACATTTTAATTATCAAACTGGCCAAATGATGGGTGTTGAGATATTTCGATTTGTAGGACATGAGTATCCTATTTTTGAAAACTTACAACTGGAATGACTGTCTCGGTTACCGACCAGTCATTTAAGTGGTAAAATTTCAAAAATAGAACACTCTTGGCAAACATATGGACACTGGCTAGGCTGAATTTCGATTTTCTT
Source organism: Chaetoderma sp. LZ-2023a (assembly GCA_034401795.1). Taxonomy (NCBI): domain Eukaryota; kingdom Metazoa; phylum Mollusca; class Caudofoveata; order Chaetodermatida; family Chaetodermatidae; genus Chaetoderma; species Chaetoderma sp. LZ-2023a. Next base: position 157,647,152 of record CM067370.1, on the reverse strand, counting down.
GACTATTAATCCATGAATCGTCCGGCCCGCCAAAAATGGCACCTGTAGTGGCCCTGAGGAACGCCCGTTTGTAAGAAATTTAAGTGCGATAATTATAATTTTGTTGGAAACGATCTTGACCAGTAAATGGTTAATTAATATGAATAGCATAAGAAGGGTTAACTGTAGCCTATAATTACCTTAAAATTGGCATGCTGATAAGTCATGATTCAAACTATATAAATCGAATCCAGCACACGTAAAGAGTGGATAGAGCTTAGCTAACATAGATATAGTATAGCTAAAGCAGAGAGCCTTCGAATTTGTAGTTTGGATCGACCAGACAGGTACCGGCCGTACCAGCCAATCTGGATATGCGCCGCCCGTCCTGGATTCGTTTCCTGAACACGCCCCCCCCCCCCCCCTGGGTAGAGCCATAAGCGTATATGAGCCTATGGGAAAGTTCGTTAAAGCGCACACTTAGATGCTATTTTTGACAGCGCGCGTAGTTTACGACCAAGATAGGATGACGCTTTTAGTGTACCGAGACGGTACAATGTAATCCTTTTTAGTTACCTGTTCCCGCCGAATCTGGCATTAATCAAGACCAGAATTCGACGGGCTTTCCAAATATGTAAACAGTGTTTCTAGAGACTCCTAAATAGACACGTACCAGACTTTATTCTTAATTTCTTCGGGCGTTTTGTTCTTCGTATCACGACCAATGGTGGAGAATCCTACATTAAGGGAGGTTATGCCACCAGCAACTTCCAGGCTAATTGTTTTCAGACTATTCTGCAAGTCAAGAGGTTCTACTCATTGAAATTATTGTCTGGTGGCTTGCAGCTGCGAGACAGTTAAAAGGCCCGAGTGTAAATAAGATGAACTTGGACCGGGAACATTTTTGGTAAACCTCATCATTTGAAGGAGTAGGTCTATATTTATGAAGTTTGGGCCGCGTAATAAGCTTGCTTTGCCATTTAGCCGCCAAATAAGCACTAATTATTTCCACAATATTCGATGTCATCCAGAAAATAACGGTTACAAATATTAACCCTTTTATGACTAACCCGGCCAAAGCCATGGGGAATGCCCATTTACAGGCCAAGAGAAGACTATTTTTGAAAATTTACCGCTGGAAGGACTGGCTCGATAACCGAGCCAGTCATTCCAGTGGTAAATTTTCAAAAGTAGTTTTGACCTGCAAATGGACATTCAATAAGTAAATATTAAAAAAAATGTCAACAAATTTAGTCATTAAAGGGTTAAAGGTGGATGATCAGGTTGTTAAACAGTTTCAACTTGTTGGCAAAGGATATACCACGATAACGCAGTGCCAATGGCTGGCTACTGGCCCAAGTCGGCCCGTTATTGGCATAGTACAGGCCCCGTAACCGGCGTTATCAGCGTTATTGTTGGTAGGGATTAATTGCTATTGTTACCGCTGTTGCAGAGGTGGTGAAGGTTTTGTAGTAATGGTGTCGTGGCGCTGGCGGTGTAGAAATAATCGTATCACGATGTAAGGTGTGGCGGTGATAGTGTTGTGGTGGCGGCGGTGCCATAGCGTCCTGCTATTGTTGTGTCCTTGTGTCATGTTATACTGGAGTTGTCGTTGTCGCGGTAATGGGGTGGTGTTAGTGCCGTGGAAATGGTGTCATCGTGAGAGTGTCGTGGTAATGATGTCGTGGTTGTGGTGCTGTCCTAATGGTGTCACCTTAGTCGTGGCGGTGGAGGTGGCGGTGATGTTGGTGGTGGTGGTGGTGGTGGTGGTGGTGGTGGTAGTGTTGGTGGTGGTGGTGGTGATGCTGGTGCTAGTGCTGGTGGTGCTGGTGCTAGCGACAGCGGCGGCGACAGCGTAGTTGTTGTTGTTGTTGTTGTTGTTGTTGTTGTTGTTGTTGTTGCTGATGGTGGTGGTGGTGGCGGCGGCTGTTGCGGTAACGGTGTAATGATGTCGTTGTGGTGATGTTCTGATGATGATATTGATGATGGCGATGTCATTGTCTCATGTCGTGGTGCTGTTGTGTTGGTGTCACGGTAATGCTGCCGTGGTGTTATTGTGGTGACTTTGGCGTAGCTATGATGTCGGATCACATAATGGTGATGGTTCTATCGTCGGAGATGCTGTTGCTGATGTCATTATTTGACGGAGTATTTAGAGTGTCGTGGTATGTATAATCTCGTGGTCCTGATGGTGCCGACGCCGTGATTTCTATTATTATTATTATTATTATTATTATTATTATTATTATTATTATTATTATTATTATTATTATTATGAATAAGGTCTGGTACGTGTCTATCAAGGAGTTCCGACAAACACTGCCACTCTTCTTCACTACTCGTCCTCATGGGCGCGCACACCAAGACTATTTAACCCATCCCAGCAAATCCAGTAATTTTGGCCAACATAATGTTGTTCGGGAGATGATGGCCAATTCACAATGTAGAACAACTAAATGAAGGTCTGAGAGTATCTAGATTTGTAATACTTTATGTTCCGTGGAGGATCTCTCGATCCTGCCTATCTGCCCACCCACATGCCCACCTGTTCGCCAACCCGCCTGCTCGCCCACCCACTGACCCGCCCACCCGACTGACCCGCCAGCCTGCCCGCCAGAGAATCCGGTTACCTGTCCGCCAGCCGACTGGTCCGGCCGCCAGCTCACCTACTGACCCACTGACCCGCTTGCCCAAAGCCGCATTGGGCAATATCTGTTGAATGCTGCTGAGTTTGCCACAGTAATACACCTTTCCACATTGACGTCATTACGCCTGAGTTTCCCTAAACCAACGCTCAGAGCAAGACTGCTGGCTGGTACAGTCGCCAAAAAGCCGCTGACCTGCATTGAGTTACATTTGCACTAAAATACACTACAAGTACACATATTGATGCAAGGCATCAATGGTAAATAGTGTGCCCGGAGGTTATTATAATTCTGAGAATAAACTCAACTGTTTCATGAAAAAATGAAGTTATATAAAGGCATACAAGCCACTCATGACAAAAATATAGGCGGACAATACCACAAAAGAAGGGATATTTCTTGCAAAAAGATATGGGCAGTACTAGCTATGGGCTAGGAAAAGCAGCTTATATTTTTGGTCAGTCCAACAATTTTTCCATCCATCCTTTTTCTCCAGGCCAAACTCCTTAACAGAGAGAGGAACAGATAAAATTAAGAGCAGCCAGTGATGAGAAAATTGCATTACTGCATCAACAGAGAGTAACAGATCAAATTTGGGTCATTAGGTATCAATAACTTGTAAAGATAAAGAAATCAACAGAACTGGCAACCCAGTCAGTAGAAAATCGGCGCAAGAAGCAGTACAAACCCCGACACTCATTCTAACATATTAAAGAAGACTGTAAATAATTTTTTTAACCTAAATCTTGATACCTTCTTAAACAGACGTGAAGAGCTTATTACCCGGAAATATATTGGTGAAATATACACTGCAATGCTAGTGAAATGCACAAAGCAAGTATATTTTTGATGCAATACAGGACCGCAATCTCTACCAATAGATAACCCTTTCAACAAAGTTAAGTGGCCAGGATAGAACCAATACCGCGAACCTAGCTTTCTCCAACGAAAATGATACAGTAGAAAACATTCTGACTGAAGACCCAGTGGGAAACAGCCACGACATCGTGATCTGTTTCATTGAGCTATCGTATCTATGTCACCTATTAAACAATATCTTTACTGGAAACAGTGACAAACTATTAAATCAAATATTTTTGCTCAACAAAAAGGCCAAAATCGGCCTCAACCCTTGTAATGATGACGATCTTGTTGACCATATGCACAAATGTTAGGGTATTAGCCTGATAAGTCAGGTTCTACCAGTACACGCCGCTAATAATATGGGATATATAGATATATTTTCACATTACTATAATAAATATTTGGTGCTAGATTTATTACAATATTTCATACGGCACCAGAACATAATGAGTTCTACATGACCTTATGTTCGAAAACTAGCTACAAGGCATGTAGAGATATTCTGGTACCGAATATAGTACATTATTGGAATTTGACAATGGTGTGCCACTACTAAATTGCATATGACGAAATTACTGTATAGTAAACATTTTTTTAACCGTTGATACTTTGTTAGCGTATTCATATACGTATCTAACCATATGGGTGAACTTCTGGGGTCGAACCTATTGCAAAGTGGTACAGAAAATCGTTGATCTGGCAGAATTTGCGCCAATTTTCGGTATGGAATTGTGTACTATGAAATTATGTTCCTGTAGAATTTTTTTAAATTCGTAATACAACTAGCATATTTCCTATAAGTATTTGTGGGTGAAATTCTGTGGGTGAACGTATTGCAATGAAAACCATGAATTAGCCTAAATTTGAGCTTATTCATGTTACAAAATTTTTAAATCTCACTACGTCGTAAGCTTATGCTATACCTATCTAAACATATGGGTGGTATTCTGGGCCGAACCCATTATGAGCGATATTTCAGGACATATCGACACCCATCTGAATGTGGTGAATGTGAACCAACCATATTATAATGGGGCCATATGGCGAATATGTAACTACATATTGCCAAATTACTTGATGGTAGAATCGTGCAAAAGCAATAGTACATATTCAGTTATATACAGCTATTTGTGAAAAATGATTACAAACCAAGAACTGAGATTCTAATGCTGAATATAGTAAATTGTTGGCATTTGACAACTGTCCGTGGCTACTAAATTGAATATTACGAAATTATTACGTGGTAGAAAACTCAAGATTCATTAGCGTGTTCATATCGCTATCTAACCATATCGGTGAAATTATGTGGCCAAACCTATTGCAGACAGGTAATAGTAGGGAATTGAAAACCCGCAGATCTGCCAAAATTGGAACGAATTTACACGATGAAATCGCATACTACGAAATTACTTACGGTCAAATTTTTTAAATTCCCAATATAGCTATCGTATTCATATCCCTCTACGTCTATATGAGCGAAGTTCTGGAGCCGACCATATTACATACAGACAGTTGGGCACCGTAAAGCAAAAAAACAACAACATTTAAGCCAATGTTTTGCCTAATAAAATTATTTCATCTAGAATTTGTTAGATTTGGAATATACGTAGTATATTAAGGCTCAAGTCTATAGGTGAAATTATGGGGCTAAACATACTACAGACAATAAGGCACTGAAACTGTGAATCACCGGAGATTTAGCAAATTTTCGGTATGAAATTGTGCACTACGAAATTACTTCATGGTAAAAATGTTTTTAACCTCAATCCATTACTTCAGTAGCGTATTGATATACCTATCTAACTATATTGTTGAAATTCTGTGGCCGAATTTCCTGTAGACGTTCTTAACTTAGCACATGCATAGGCCTATACTTTCGGTTGATTTCTGTATTCAACAATCTGCTACAATATTATTGACAGCAGTTTTGACTGGAAATTTGGAACATGAGTAGTCTATCAATACTGCTACATAATTGCATTGACCCTACATGGATTTATTCCCATGGATGGATTAAAGACAAAGGGATACTACTGATAATCACACATACATTATTCATTCATATCCCGCGAGATCGAGAAATGTAGGGGCCTATTGAGTAGCCATTGATGTAGTGATTTCACGATCCACAGTGTTGCTTTTGCAGTCCACTACGGAGATAGACTGGGTCCCGGCCTGTCTGGTATCCAAAGTTGAGTCTATGAAACAGTCTAGTCGTTGTGATAACGTAAGAAGATGACATTGCATTAGAGGTGTAGTTTCGAAGAAGCCAAGCCTTTATTTTTAGATGGATCCATTATTGTTAGCGAACTTTGTCTACTTTTTTCCCCTCTACAATATTATTATGCATGTTTTTCCTTTGAAATTTACTACACACATAGTACGCCTCAAGACTGTCTGTAACAAGTCTGTAATTTCTACCATATATCGAATGCAACGAATGTGAATCATACTATAATATAATACGGGAAATGTTAAACAGACATGGTACATCATCGTCGCCCTCATAATTTATTAACCCTGTATTACCTAAATTGAGTCAAGAATATAAAAAAAATTATTTGCTTATTGAGTGCCTATTTGCAGGCCAATAGACGACTGTTTTGAAGAGTTACTATTGAAATGACTGACTCAATTATCGAGCCAGTCATTTCAGCGGTGAATTTTCAAAAACAATTTTCTCTTGACCTGCAAATTAGCATCCTCAAGATCACTGTAGAGGCCGGTTTTGGTGGCCTCCTCGTGAAAGGGTTAAAATACAATAAGAGAAGATGATAGACTTACATGGACAGTCGTTGTCGTTGCAATACTTAATACAGGTCTATGATAGCAACAAGTAGGTGGGTAGGGTGGGGTGGGCTACTAGTCGAAGTATTAAAAAGATATTCGTATAGTCGTCTTTATCTGAGATATTTAAATTTCGGTGTTAAACATTCTAAAGGATTTTGTTAGAAAAACACACAATTGTGCCAAAGTAAGTCACATCTTAGTGGCGGTTGCTTGAAATGACTTCCATAGGCCTAACGTTAGTCAATCGGTCACTGAATCCAGATGGTTTATTAATACATTAATACCGCGCTCGTGTTGGTATTGATGGATCGCTGAGCTTCTTGACTATCAATTTCCAGAAAACTATACAGGTAAGGTGTTGGCTATTCTGAAACCAATTTGACTGGGCGCTGTTGCTGCTTGTGGCAGTAACATCGCCCAGTCAAATGTGTTTCAAAATATTCACCAACATGTTTTGTAAATAGCAAAGATATACAATTCGTACAACGTGTCGGACTATTAAGCATTTAAGATGGACTAAATCCAGTCAGTAATGACGTCATGATTATGACGTTATCCTATGCGTCACACCGTTGATTATGACATCATATGACGTAATATGATAGATAGACTACATGAAAATGCCCATTAGCAAGTGGTATTAATTATCCTCCCTCCATCAGAGGACGAGTATATTGTATTCAGGGCAACAATCTATGATTGGCCTTGTTAAAATATGTGACCATATAAATATGGGTGGTCTCTTAATACAAGTGGTCCATATTGTGTGGGCCACGCATTACCAAGTGATATTAGCCATGTAATGCTCAATTTGCTCATGACAATTTCAATAGAGCAATCCATTTCTAGGTATGCCACGCCTATTTCTAGCTAAGCGCCACCCAGTTTTTCTGTGTTGGAATCGTTGTATATATATTATATATTTATATATATATATATATATATATATATATATATATATATATATATATATATATATATATATATATATATATATATATATATATATATATATATATATATATATATACACCTGTGCAAAGTTAAGCACCAGCAAAAACAATAGAACGTAGAAACATGATGGTACAACTAGGCCGCCATACTTTTTGTCCCCGCGTTAGCTGACATAATTCCAAGTACGAAATGCACATGCATGCATGACTTCACGCCGCTTGATGTCCGTGCGTGGCGGGAAACAGCACACGTGTTCAGTTATGTAAAAGTACAGTTTGAGGTGTAGAACATTACATACAGATTTAGGCGACAAGATTAGGAATTTTGTGTTCATGACCGTGGTTTATTTGTACAGAGAGAATTAGCTCTTGATTGTGAACCGCTATGGCAAGACGAAGGTTAAGTGATCGTGTGAAATGGCAAATCATGGGCACGCATACCACTGGTATGTCATGCAGAGAGATTGGCAGACAGCTGAACATTAACCATACTGTAATCAGTCGTTTGATTGCAAAACATGGGCAAACTAACGAGGTGAAGGACAGGCCTAGATCTGGAAGACCGAAGAAGACTACTGCCCATGATGATCGAGCCCTAGTACGCCTTGTTAGGAGATCTCCATTCACCAACAGCAGAGTGCTCAGCCAGCAATGGGAAACGCGCAATAGAGTGTCAATGTCTACCGTCAAAAGGAGACTGTATGCTGCTGGCATGAAAGCTAGGAGACCTGTCAGACGTCCTCTCCTCACTGCACACCACAAAGAGGAGCGTCTGAGGTGGTGCAACGAAGACACTGGAACATGAGATCCTGGAGACGGATACACTGGTCCGATGAAAGTCGGTTCCTGCTTCATGCCACAGATGGTCGAACTCGTGTATGGAGGTCCAGACGCACGGCGTACGACCAACGTAACATCATGGAAGAAGTTCCATTTGGTGGAGGTTCCGTTATGATATGGGGGTGCATCTCATTTGATTGTAAGCTGGATCTGTTGACTGTACCTGGAACACTAAATGGACAAAGATATCAAGATTCCATCCTGGATAGAGTTGTGGTCCCTCATTTTGTAAATCATGCACCTGGAACCCACCCTATATTCATGGATGACAACGCCCGACCACATCGTGCTAGAGCTGTGCATGAATACCTCCGCCAGAATGCCATCGAACCCCTACCATGGCCAGCAAGGAGCCCTGACATGAACCCTATTGAGCATATCTGGGACATTCTGGGAAACATGGTGAGAAGGAGGGATCCTCCTGTGCAGAACCTACAGGAATTAACAGACGCACTCCATCTTGAATGGCAACGAATACCACAATGGCGTATCAGTCGGTTGGTGACCAGCATGAGACGTCGTATCCAGGCCGTCATCCAGGCACAAGGTGGATATACCCGGTATTAATAATGACAGTCTCAAACTCGTGCACAGATGTTAAACTTCGTTTTCAGACACCATTAATGACAATCTAGCCACGTGTGTCAACTGTAGGGCAATAGTTGTCAGTTGTGTCAACGTAACCATATTCAGGCCTCGTTTTCAAGTTCAAACAAAAACATACAGTGTTTCCCCACCATCATAATCAGCATTCCTCTAGTTGCATTATTACCTCTTGCACTAAGATGGATGGGTACATAAATGTTTATGCTATTGCTTTCTTCATAGCACATGAATATACCCTCGCATGTGCGTAAAAATAGGGTGGTGCTTAACTTTTGCACAGGTGTATATATATATATATATATATATATATATATATATATTATATATATATATATATATATATATATATATATATATATATATATATATATATATTATATATATATATATATATATATATATATATATATAATATATATATATATACGTCAATTACGTCATATACAGGCTGACGTAGCAATCCAAATATGTATGTATATAATATATATACATGCTGAATAATGAATTCCCAGACTTCCAATTTCAAGGTAACGATACAGGTAAGCTGATGACTATTTCGAAACTAATTTGACTGGGTACTTTTAAAGGGTACCTGCCACTGGCCGCAACAACGCCAGGTCAAATTAGTTTCAAAATATTCAACACGATGTTGATTAAACAGCAAAGACATACAATTCGTACACATGCCGGACTAGTCAATGTTCATGACTGAGCTTGATACACTATTCATTTACACATTATGGATTGTTACGTCAGCCTGTATATGACGTAAATGATTATGACGTCATATCCTTCAGTTACAGATCGAATCCAGCCATTATCATAGAAAATGACTGTTGAATAAATAGCAAAGACATACAATTTGAACAGCGTCTAGTCAAATTAGTTTCAAAATACTCAACAGCATGTTGATTAAATAGTAAAGACGTGCAATTCGCATACTTGACTGGCGATTCAATGTTCCTGGTGGAGCTAGATTCATCATTCATTACACATTTTGATTGTGACGTCCAGCTACATCTGGCATAAATAATTATGACATCATACACTGCAGAAACAGATCAGAAAAATCCATAATCATAGAAAATGTGCAATGTCTAATTGCCTAAGTTCTCCGGCGAGTAGCTAATGCAAATGGACATTTCTCACGATCACCGCAAGAAACCATTTGTGGTCAGTTTGATAGAGTGCTAAAGTGGACATATAAGAGACGCCATGCGTGTGTGTGTGCTTGAGTACTCTCATCGGCAGAAGGAATGATAAACATGTTTTCTATGCAGTCCTCCAGCAAAAGAAGAGTACTTGTTTAGAGTAGTTATTTGGAGTTCCGTTGGCTGTTTATTAAAATAATTAAGCGGTCATCGTCGTGCAAACTCTATTATGGTCGGACCAGAATAAATAAGAGAACTTGCCATGAATCACGCGCATGAAGATAATAATTATGAGATATCCAGCAATCTAAAAATAGAGCCGTGTCTTCGCGCCGAGAATTATTAGATCTCATATCAATGGAGATCTCACGAGACACAGCCCCACAATCCCCTGCACAAAATGGCCGTGCCTATAGGCAATTCTTGACAGTAATAAATAGAAGCGTGCACGCAAAAATACATGCAATCTAAACCGTTCCTATGATAAACTAAAATCATTATATTATTTAAATCATATATCATTGGAAAGCGCAATCAATTGCCGAAACATAAATGCATTATTTTTTTTGGTGATGTTTTCGCTGAGTTATTTGCGTATATAAAATGCACCATTCGACTTAGATTCATTAAATCAAGTGGACAATAGTGGATGTTTTAAAATTGCAATCAACTGTATTAAATTTCATAAAACTATAAACACTAATACAGAAACGTATAGAAAATTGGTTTAACTTTCCAATGATGTATGACTTCAATAATATTATGAATATAGTTTTTCATATGCAGGGCTTAAATTGCGCTGTATCTGATTCCTATAGTAAAGTAATGCTGTTTGCGTGTCGGCTATCACGGCTACCAGCTATACTAGTTGTCCAGATGTCTTCTTGCGTTTGGGTAGCGTGGGAATCTGTGATGGATTCACAGCTGGGATGAAGTAGTCGACATATTTAAGAGCAACGAGTGTTATCACAGCAGTGGAGATCCCGCTATTCTAATGAACAAAATCACAATTAGATATACGCAAGCTGCGCTGGTGTGACTTCCCACACAACCTATTCATTAGGGTATATATATATATAATATTGGGTGGGGGGGGGGGGTGGTGGAGGTTCTACACACAGTCCAATCAGTCGAATTTTATTAACGTTTATACCGTTTCATCACACCAGGCAAATGTGTATTGAGCCCATTCTTTGTCAAGTCTTTGCTTTGAAACTATTTAAAGTCGGAGATGTTACAACATAATCTGGTAAACTATTCCATGTATCTACTACTCTTAATGAGGAGAATTGCCGTCGGAGTGTTGACCTGCAGTACTTTTTGAGTTTGTAAGAATGGCCCCGTGTAAATATGGTTTGGTCAATCACGCCTTCTTCTAGAGACTTGTAAAGAAGTTTACTTTACAGTTTACTGTCCACTTTGTAGATATCATGTGTTTACTTATACACCTCTATCATGTCGTCCCTTGATCTTCTATATTTTAGACTCGGGAGATGCAGGGCTTTTAATCTATCTTGGTACTTGGTACTGGTATTAGCTTTGTCGTTCTCCTTTGGACGCCCTCGTGTAACTTCACATGCTTGATATATCGAGGTGCTGCCACCGTATTGGAATATTCCAGGTAGGGCCTTACTGGTGCAATAAAGAGACTCGTCAACAAGGCTGCGTCCAGGGTACGACCTCCTTATGAAACCCAGAATTATGTTGGCCTTACTAACCTGCAACTGTGTGTGGATAGAAAACTTCAGCTAATCGTCAACATTAACACCCAGATCTTTTTAACTGAGCTCACTCCAGATTTAGTTTGCCCTATTTACTGACCATTTCATAACTGTAGTTCAGATTATTTCTTCCAGGATGCAAGATCTTGCACTTAGACGCATTGAACACAAGCTCTCAGGTGCTGAACCAGTCTGTTAGTTTATGTAAGTCATCTTGCAGATCTTGCTGGTCACTCGCCGAATGAGTCTGTGTGTAAACCTTGGTATCATCAGCAAACATCTGAGCCATGCGCTTTACACTGTCTGGCAGACTGTTGATAAAGATGACAAACAATGCTGGTCTGCGAATACTACCATGTCGGATTCCACTCAGTACAGGAACCCAATTTGATGGTTCCCCATGGACTATCACTCTCTGCTGTCTGTTATTTAAAAGATTTCTGATCCACTCCACACACTTGCCTGAAATGCCATAATCATTGAGTTTCTGCAGTATTCTTTTGGGGCAAGATTCAAACGCTTTGGCGAAATCAAGGTATATTATATCAACAAGTACACCTGCGTCCAGCGAAGTGGTCCAGTCATTAAGTATAGCCACGAGATTTGTGCTGGTCAATCTACCACTAAGAAAGTCATACTGGAACTCTGTCAATATGTTATTATCATTCATGTGGGACATTAACTTGTCCCTAACTATGGATTCTAGAATCTTACACATGATGCTTGTTAGGCTGACTGGCGGATAATTTCCGAAACTACTTTTCTTCCCCTCCTTGAAGATTGGGGTGACATTGGCCTCTTTACAGGCGTGTGGTCGAACGCCTTCTTCAAGTGACTTCCTGAAAATTATCCATATGGGAATACCTAGCTCGTGTGCCAGTTCTCCCAGCAACCCCTGGTTGATGCATTGAAACTGTAGCTCCGGCACCACATCACCCATCAAACGCCTCCTCAGAATCTGGTGTTTCATCACCGGCCCGACGATGCTGGTTAGCTAGCCTCGGGGATTGCTGAGGGAGGGACGAGCACGTCACAGGCGGTATGATACTACGTGGTTTTAGTTACATAATATGAGATTTAGATATAATGCCCGGTGAGTCGAAAGCTGGCTTATAGCTGAAAAATGTACTACAGTTCTAACAATATGTGATCGTTAACTGAGTAATATAAGTGATGTTTTGGACTGACTGTTGTAATATATCTCGCCAAAGATACCTATCCTATCCTTAGTTATACAATAGGTACACATGCAAGGGAGCCACCCTAATGCGGCTAATTAATTTAATGTAAATTAATGCCTCATGTGGGCCAACAATTTGGTTTGCGAGAAGAAAGTGCCTCATGTTATCCTCCATCACAGGAAAATACCTACAAGGCTGAAGCGGGGGAGGGAGCGCAGCCGAAGCTGTACTCCACATTCAGACCAATGCATGATGTATATTATATTATCCTTGTGTTATATAAGTTTTAAGAGATGCGTGCTGTATTGCGTGGAGGTGGAGTGCCAGCTTCAACAGAATCTGATCCTATCACCTCTTATTCGAGATACTGTTTTAGTCCTTGCCGCATTATTTTGGCGGTCCTTCTTACAGCGCTACGTCAGCCTTTAGTTATTTGGTCCAAACACATAGGGAATTATTGCCTCAAACGGCTTATCGTCTACTTAACTTTAGTAACAGAGTATCTTCCTAGCGGAATAGTCCGGGTAGCCTTTTTTGGCATGTACCCATTGGACTCATCCATCAGGCCGATGGCAGGTACAATGTTTCCAGGCGACGGGTCCAGGAAGCCGATGCCTGGCTCCCACTCCTCGTGTCAGCACAACCACATATAGCAAGACATGGACAGATAACACACAAAAGCATAAGAAAGCAACGTATCTAGTTACGGTGATGGCTGAGGAAGAGGCTAGCACACATTGGCGACCTTCCTGGAAGGAGCGGAGAACATATTGGGCATCTCCCAGTGACCATTGAATTATTCTGCAAACCACATCCTTAGTCAACAGCAAGCAGGGCGAGAGCGAACCATATGAGATTCGCTCCATGGAGCTAATGTTTAGCTGTATTTAGGGTTATGTAAATTGCCCATGAGATCCACTGTTAGGACGTACCTATCATAATTATGTTTGCGCAGTGAATTCCACCTATGGCTTAAAGACGTAGCTAACGACTACCACGGTGGGTACAGGGGGGGGGGGGGGGGGGTGTGCGTGCGTGTGAAACATCGCCATTTTGATTCTCATCGTCAGGAAACCTCTACGATTTCTTGGGTCAATGCTAACCAAACCGGCAGAGGGAATTACCAGACAATTGAATGGGCCAGATGGCCAGATGTCGTAGAAGACACAGCTCCTCAAAACAGTAATTTAGGAGGCCTTAAGTTGTTGGCCAACTATGGAAATCTGGCGTGCTTATGTAGCGTAGCAGCTACGTCGGGAAGAAGGCTTTACACTAAAAATAACACATCTTCATTTGAGCAGTTGTCCCTAGGTGCTCTATCCTAACAAAATACCTGAGCTTAGCACTAATTAGGATTAGTCGCCATATCCCGTGCCGCGTGGGTGTGGGAGATGACTCTAGTGAAATTATGTTGCCGTATATTAGAAGTTTTAAGTGTATGTATAAATGTGGCTATTTAGTATTAGTTTAGGTGTATGCACATTTTTGGTAAAACATGTAACTATTTAACCTAACTCAAACAGTAACAATAATGAAAATATAGAGTGAAAATACTAAAACGGTGCTCGCCGTATCTTTACAATGTGTTGTGTAAGAGGTCAGATAGACCTACAGCGCCTACTTGTAATCAGCACTGTACATATGAAAATGAAATAACTTACATAATCTTACATTAAAGATAAGCGCCTACTAGTCATCAGTGCAAGTCCCTTCTTATAACACAAAGGTTCAATTTGGGCATCTGTTTGTCATCAACGCACGTCAGCATCTGTTGGCGAAGTTGAAAGTTGGCGCCGGTTAGTCATCAGCGCACATATAGATATCTGTTGACAAATCTCCTGTAGCTAATGAGTCGTCAGTGCATGTTGGCAAATAACACAGCTGTGGCCATAATAACATAGGTTGCCGTAAGTTGGCAAGATAAATAACTGTTGTCGTAATTATGTTTACATTAACATCTGTTGGCGAATTGAAAAAAAGTGCTGTATTCGGTTTATGAATGCTTCATAGTCATTGGCACTACAACTTAATAAAACAGTTTACTTTATGGCTATGTAGATGTACCTGCAACTTGGTACTAATGAACGTTGTCTCCATGGTTGGAGACCCTGGTGATAATTTTATGGCACAAGACGATCCATGCTATGTAGCTCACTGACAGCATGCAGGGCAATGTTCCCAAGCAGCATCTCCACCGGTTGGCATGGTGTGGCAGGTTTGGCGAGACATCAGTACAGGCCAATCGTTTCACATAAGATTGGCCAAAACAGTGCCTGTACTCTTATAGGCTTCCAATAGATGGTGGTCGGGCAACCTTGCTTTTAGAATTTAGTTTGTCAGCCCCTGGGCATGGGGCTGCCAAAATTGAGAATGGCGTTTGGTGCTTGGCGAGTCGCCAGAGTAGGGCCCAAGAACTGAATTGAATACGGCAAGCTCTACGCAGTAGACATGTAGAATGGCTACCCACTCCAACCGACTCCTATCTGGCTGATGATTACGGATCAGCTCCTTTTATAGGATACACCAACCAATCAGCGAGGACATCATAACTTTGACCAATCAGCATGCACTTCATAGCAAGCTAGCGTAAAATGAGGACGCATTCGTGATGTCACGCTACCTCACTCATGCGCGATGATAATCATACCAAGTCATCAACACATGTATCACTAATTTTAATTTACTGGTGTCTCAGCCATCCCGTAACCGATTTCAATTCTGTTTACAGATTCGTCCTTCTTTTTTGATCGATACCAAGAGCCAATGAATAGGGCCGATACTAAGGAATTAAGTAACATGGACAACTTTGTATATAGGAATGCCACACACTATTGCACACAGCATGCGTGAGCTATCTCAAATGATGTACACATGCACCAAGCGCTTTTACGACTCTAATTATTTGAGAATTCTCTCCAGTGGCTATGCGCACAAATCTATGTAACCAACGGGGATGTGGATGGAGCATCTCAGACTGGGTCATTTCATACCCGTGCAACCTGGGTCAGTTTGTACTCGACTGAGCAATCCGCGCTACAAAACGTAGCTACCATGTGATGGACCAATCAGTCTGTTTATTCACGTCCTCTTGTAGTGTCTTTTGGTCTTCTTGTGAGCTGATCGGGAAGAAGAGATGTGTGTCATCTGCAAACCACTTGCTCATGCTATCCACTACATCTGGCATATCATTGGTGTAACAGGTGAAGAGAGCTGGACCAAAGATAGCTGCCTCATCGTATGCCGCTAAGAACTGGCGCCCATTTGGAATATGAGCCATCAACAGCTATCCGTTTCCTTCTGTGATACAGGAATGCTACAATCCATCCTAAAACGTCACCATCTACCACATATCTCTGCAGTTTTCGTAATAGTCATTGAATTGGAACAGTATTGAAAGCCTTCGCAAAGTCTAGGCAAACAACATTTACTGCTCTTCCTTCATTAATGAATTTGTTACATGAATGTATGCACTCTAGCAGCTGGATGGTGCATGAGCGGCCACTCATGAACCCATGGTGACAGTCAGTGATGTAATGTATCAGGTGTTTAATCAACTCATCTCTGATAGTGTTCCATGATTTTGCAAATAACCGATGTTAGACTTACGGATCTGTAGTTACCAGCAGATGACTGACAATCTTTCTTGAAGATTTGGGTAATTTGTCCATTCGTCCAGTCTTTTGGTACCGTTCTTTCAGACAGCGACCTGTTGAACAGCAATGTCAGTGGTTTTGCAATAAGAAGGCTGGATACTTTGAGGACTCTGGGATGCAGCACATCTGGACCCTGAGACTTAGATACACTTAGGTTATTTAATTTCTTGAATGACGAATTTCTCCAGCGTGTTGCTTTTGCTATAGCTGTAACTGTGGTAGATGAGTGTTATCTTCATGTGTGAACGGATTTGTAAAGAAGCTGTTATGTTCTTCTGCCTTTTCTACGTCTGTTTTGATTAATGACCCATCACTGTGCTTCAGATCAGCAATACCTGATGTTGTTTTCAGTCTGGACTTGATGAGCTATAGAATGCTTTGGGTTGCATCTTAGAACTCTTGGCAACCTCATGTTTAAAGTATCTTTGCTAAATGTATTTACATGGTCATTATTTACAGTCACTTTGCCACTCATTTACCTTCGTTCTGCTGTTTGTCGCACTCTGAACAGATGGCCATATTTGTGATGACCCACCTTTCATCTTCGCCTAGTCTTCCATTCTTGTGTCTCGCTCCACCCTCAGCATTCTTATTTCTTCCTGTTCCCAGGGAGTCATGTCTCTCTTGATGAACACTCTCTTCATATCTTTGCCATTGTTCTCTGCTAAAAGCTGTGCGTGTTTGAGGAACTCGTTTTGACTGCATTGTTGACAGTCACTAGGAGGGGCCTGGGCTTGCTATCGCTTCGCTTTATGCCTAACCTGACTGGCTTTGAAATGCCAGCAGAATTTTTTCATGTACAGGCATTTCTGCAATTCCTCCACATCTTTAATGCCATCGGCTTTCTTTGTAGATGACTCCTCTGCATCACTCTCATTGACATTGAACAGTATTAGGTTGTTTTTCTCTTTACTCTAACTCACTCACACTTTCCCTTAACACTGCACCTCTGTCTTCCTCAATCATCTATTTTACTTGCGTCTTGACCAGTGTTTCAACAGAAACTTCCCCTTCCCTTGAGGGGGGATTGGTCTCTAACACTGCAATTCTCGAGTGCCTGCCATTGATCTATTGCTGGAGATTCTTCACTTCCTTATCAATTCATTGATTAACTGCTTTATCGTTGTCAATCACTATTTTCGTGACACTCGATTTTTTGTCAAAGCTCTGGACAACATTACGTATGTTGTGCAATAGGTTTATTGCACAACAGTTACAATAACTGCAGTACCAGTGGATCTGGCTGGATGCGTCCTCCCTGAAATTGCTATAAATAAACATTGGGACATTTTGACAATAAGGTGAAATGTGATACCAGGATACACATATGTCACATTCAAGTGAAAGATCACTATCCTTTGCTTCGCACATGCAGTCTCTATACATAGTTTTCTCATTTTCACATGTACTAATCTCATCATCAGAGCTCTGGCATACCTCAGATGCTGTCTGGGTACTTCCCTTAACTCGTCTGGAAATACGGTTGTCTGATGGGGGTCTTATCTTTATCTAATATGTTCATATCTTTGGTAAGTTCCAGTTTGGTTTTCGAGTCTTTTCTTGTGCCGGACATTTTTCTTGTTCTATTACCTATGATTCCCTTTTTAGCAACATCGCTGTTGTTGCCATTACTATGCTGTTGCTATGGGTGCATATAGACAGTTTTATGAGGAATTTTTAAAATCATGACAGCCGTCTGTATCAACAATGTATCCTTCCCAGTGATAATCGTATATTGATGAATATATGAGAATATTGGTAAAAACTGTATAATGTAACAAAAAGATGGCTCTCCAGATCAAACACGTCTACACCCAGCACATGTGCATTCAATTTTGGAATTTGAAGATTTTGTTGTAATCACCATTGGCATAGTTTAATCTTGACACTTCAATTACAGATGTATCTGTAAAACAGGTTGAATTGAATTGAATTTAAGTGAAGATGTTACCAATGATTTGAAACGTTTTTTCCCACTGAATACAAAATCTACATGCACTCTGATAGGACACCACAGGAGCAAGAAATGCAGAAATTCTTAAGACAGCAACTGAAAGAAAAAAGGGAAACAAACCCATGGGAGACATTTGTCATTTGAAATGATAAAATAATCAAACTGGATGCAAGCAAGAGTAGACCACGACATGCATCAACTCTCCAGCAGAACTTCTACTTCTACAAGATAATTGAAACGTCCTCTTCAGGATACAAATCAATATGCTGGTGGCATGGGCAGATCAGCACGCTTGGTCTTTCCAAAATGAGTCATATATACAGTTATCATGGTTGCAGGTTATGTACATATATACAGTGATGTGCTGCCAATTTACTGGCGGATGTCTTCTTGTGTAGCGTGGATCGGCCGGATGGGTACCACTGTAGTCCTCCTTATTAATGGGCAACTTTCAAACTACTGTCGCCGGACGGATATTTTATAACATACTGTGTAAATTCATGTATAAGCTGTTCTGACTATATAGTGTATATCTTTCTATAACTGTTCTTCTTCATCGTCTTGAGAGTGAGCCACATCAACAGTCTGCTTGCGGAAATCTTCCCAGCAACTTTGGAATCATGCCACCTCGTGCCATTCAACTGTAGCATATCAATTCCCATGATTTATGAACTCTTACTGTACCGATGCCAATAGGTACTCAAGCAACAATACTATTGTACAATTCATTATTTCCATAATAGGTACTGATGACTAATAAGTGCCTTCCCGGTCATAAAGACCGCATTTTTATATTTTCTGTTTCATGTTGTATATATTATCTTCATTTCCATGTGCTTACAACTAACGATCACCGTAAGGTCCTATGACCTGATATACTTTTAGCACTGTACTAGTTAGTTATGTATATGGCAAGTAGCCATTCTAGTTATTTTGTTTTGTTTATATAAAAACTCTAGGATTCAGTACGCTAGGCAATACTATACAGCAACATTATATCTGCATCACTATATATCCCCCAGCATCAATTTTGCATTGAGGTCACTGTTCATGCTCGTATTTGTCGAACCTGACATGGGACCAACTAAACCTGGCTATTTAGCTCGATAGGATAGGTTTAGGGTGGTTAGGAGAAATCTCTCCATAGGAGACACGTTGTGTATGCCTCTTTTCCGGCTGTGATGGATATGTAACCCCGCACACTGACTAGATTGTATAAATTAGCCAATTACCTTAGGGCCCCTTATTATTATTGAGTGACTGTCTCTTTCTGCGCTCCTCCAGCCGCAAGGCCTAATAATTGTCTGGACTCCCAATCGACACCTTGGCAGGATAGGATTCTGGGAGGCTATTGGGGTTTCCGAGCGGTGATAACTAAAGTGTCGATTTCACAAACACTTCCCCAGTATCTTTGGATACCAGTTAGTTTGGATACCCCTGCCAATGTAGGAAGGACTGGAAAAACAAATTATATTATGTAACACCGGCCTGCAGTGCATCTCTGAGCATTCTGGAACAACCCTAATGACAGTTGAAATGTTAACCCCGTAACACATGGGTGCCAGACGAGACGCAGATCTCCATCCAACTCAATATGGTGACTGGGTGCAGTCTTAGAACCTACCACGCCCTCACGGGAAGGTCACTAGCGATGGATATCTGTCACTTACTCCCCACCATAAATACTATTGCGCTTTCTAAATTGCTTATGTGAACTGCAACCTGTCCTAGTGATGTTATATGTGGTTATGGTGCAATGGTGACCGGATCGTCCTATGATTCGGGAGCTGTTGCTCTGTAACATGTACGGACGCTGTCTTTCTGAGGGAGATGCTATGTGTGGCGACCTTCGGGAAGCAGGGCATCTTCGCCAGTTAGCCATATGTGTCAATAGATAGGAAGGAATCCCTGCCACTGGCGGCCAAAGCTTGGAAACATATCTAACAACTAAAGGGTAGGTTAGAATTTAGCAGAAGGGCGCATAAATAAAACGGCACCTACCAATGCAGTATCTTTGGACCTACATCAGATGGTGACCTATGAATTCTTCAGAAATCATCCACCTCACCTTCGCGTAAACCAGTGTGCATCATATTAATTATAGTTTCACTAAGATTGAATCACCAGCACATAGCTTTTTGTTTGCCAGCTCTTTTCCTCAGCTTCGGCGTTGAAGGCATTTTCTTGTGACAGAGGCCTGCGTGAGGCACTTTCCTCTGCAATAATAATATTTTGTATGTGTTAGGGGTATAATTGTTTTATATTAATCTGTTCAAGTAGCCTCCATGCGATGCTCTCTTGCGGGGATACCTCTGCGGATTTACGAATTTGTGGGGGTAGCTTCGGTGACCCCATGTAGAAAGAACACCAGTTGGTTCTATGTACTGTATTATTTTTGCTCATTCACTAGCAAACGAGTACCATTGTTTGTATAGTTTTATTCTTTTAATTATTATTATCATGTGCAGACTTTTAATATAGTTAATGGACCGACATACTGGTGACACGAACAGTTAGGAGGAAACTGTGAGGTTCAATCTCAGTGGCAATGAGTGCATGGCCCCACCAGAATGTTATCATTCCACCGGCTCTAGAAGTCAGTCTTTATATCTTCTGGAGAGTCATGATATGGGATCCGTAACCCTGAGAACCATAGCTAACCAGCCCTCCTGTGCATCCTGTACATTCAGTGCAACGGAGTGGAGCAACATAGCAGACCAGCGCATACCCTGTGAGCTACACTAGTCCTGCCTTGAAGGTGTCAAGGTCAGGAGCAAGAGCAACTTCCTGTGGCAGGCTATACCACATTGTTATTGTTCGTGGCAGGAAGCTATGTTGGTACACCATTTTGTTTGCCCTTGGCTGCACATATTGATGTTGGCGATCCCTGGTTCTCTTGGATACTGGAGTAGGGTGGAATTCATGTGGTACATCCACCAGGCTGTTTGTAACTTTTTATAATAACACCAGGGAGTGATTCTCACGTCGTTTTTTTCAATGAGTCCCATCCGAGTTCCTTCACCATGTTTGAGGCACTGGTAGTCCTGGTTCCAGGATCATTTCGTCTGTGTGGTCGGTTCAGAACGAATCGCACTGCTCTTTTCTGGACTACCTCTAGTTAGTTTGAATGTGTTTCATGATGGGGATTCCAGACTGGGCAGCTGTATTCAAGAATAGGTCGAACCATCGTGGTGTAAGCTCTGCCTTTGATGACCTTTGGGCAGGATTTCAGATTTCGGGAGATAAACCCCTGAGCTCGGCTACTCTTCATAGAGATCTGGTTCACATGATCGGACCAGTTAAGGTTGTTTTGTAACTGAACCCCTAGATATGGATTGCCTCTGTTCTTGGTTAGGGTTACTCCATCCATTTTGTATTGATAGTTGCTAATGCGCTTGTTGATATTAGTGAAGCTAATTATGTAGCATTTATCTGTGTTAAAAGACATCGGCCAGTCTTTAGGCCACTTAACTAGGCGGTTTAGGTCTTCCTGCAGAGTAATATGGTCGTTCGGTGACTGTATGTGGTGGTACATGAGGCAGTCATCGGTGAACAGTCTTAGCTTGGATTTGATGTTATTTGGGATGTCATTGATAAAGATGAGGACCAGCAATGGTCCAAGAACAATTCCTTTGTGGGATACCGGAAAGTACATCAGCTTCATCTGACTCTTCACCATCGATGACGACTTTTGGGATTCTGTCGCTTAGAAAGACCTGTATCCAACATGTGTTATTCCCTCTAATACTGTAGTACTGGAGGTTATTTGTTAGCCTTTGGTGGGGCACTTTGTCGAATGTTTTGGAGAAATCCAAAATGGCTGTGTCGACTTGGCCAGACACGTTGAGGACTCTTGCTATATCACTGGTGGTAGTGCATAACTGTGCCTCGCAGCTGTGCTTGCGCTTGAATCCATACTGGAGTGGTGTGAGAATGTCCAGGTTGTCATAGTGATCCATGATGTTTGAGACGATGATGTGTTCGAGGAGCTTACAACAGATACATGTGAGGTTAACAGGTCGGTAGTTGCTTGGTTTGGATCGGCACCCCCCCCCGCATTTTGAAGACAGGAACAACTTGTGCCTTCTTCCAGTCCTGGGGTGTTTTGCCATGTTCTAAAGAAAATGGAAAATAAAGGCTAAGAGTCTGCTTATTTGTGGTCCTGTGTCTTTAAGCAGTCTAGCTGATACCTTGTCTGGGCCTGTAGCATTTTAGTGTTAAGCAATACGCATTGTCAAATCTGTAAATAATTCTTGTTCACGTTCGTTATGTACACCTGTCTGTATATACACTAACACCGATGGTATTAAGAATAAATTTCATGAACTTGAAGCTTTATGAAATCGGTAAAGCAAAAATCACTCCCTCTCTCTTAAAGCATCGCAAAGTATTTGTTTTATGAGTAACAGCCGGGACTAACAAAAGCATTACGTTTAAGTCATATGATACGTACGATATGATGATGATGCTGACGAAGATGAACGCAAGGCCGATAGACGGGAAATACTACAAAAAGATAATACAAGAAGAAGAATGGCAACATCTACCAAGAAATCAGTTCTTTTTATTTGTTTGGGTAAATAATTAACATTTTACTTAATTAATTATTATAGGAGTTATGTTAAAATCGGAATTTGAATGTTGATAATGCAATCGCTTTACACCCAAACAAAATTTGTTATATGTTACCAGTTTTCGTAATCTCCCAACATAATTTCGTGGTATCGTTGAACCACTGTATACCTAATCTAGCCAGACCTGGCATGATTAGCCGATGATGGGGCCAAGTTCAAAAGATTCTTTCACGTTATTTCTCATATTTTTGTTAGGTGATGGAAAGACAATCATCACAATGTTACCAGCTGTGTGAGTGTGTCTACCTACATTTATACGGCAGCAGAAACTTATAGTAAAACAAGAACAATTACTGATTGCAAGCCCTCACCCTTCCGTTTTTGTTACATTTTAAAATTTTGGGATTGTGAAGATTTTTAATCGTTACTCGGGTAATAAAGGCGCCGGTAAAAAAGGCTGCCACTGTGTCAAAAAAAGGCTGCCAGTGTATATTTTGTATATTGGCTTTAAAGGCCGCTGGGTCTAAATTATGCATAACGTGTTATATTTGATGGATGTATTATCCGTGAATGTTTGTTTATTACAATTAAGCACACTGAATTATTAATGTTGTGTGCGTGCGTGAAATAATTTATACCGTATTTCACTTAATAGTAGCCTAACCAAACATCTCTGAGAAAGGGGGTGGGCTTATATTACAGAGTTTTCCCAAAAAAGTTTTCTAAAATTGATACCACGGAAATTCAACGTATTTTCTCCCGTAAAAATTCCCACCGCCTACGTTTAATATATACAATATACCTCAAAACATCACCGGGGAAGTGAAATTATTTGATTTGAGCGCCTAAATATTGCGTATCCCTTAATAAAGCTCGTTTATTATGTCAAAATTAATCCACAATTTGATATAAAATGGTGTCGCGAAAAAATAAAAATCACGTGATTCGCCTCCAATCGAAGAGTTTATTTTAGAGCGAGTACTCGGATATAAATATTCTGGAATCGGGGACTCGGAACTCGTAAATATCTATATATTATCATTGCGCGATAGGAACTGAGTATTATCCTGATCTTAAAAAACGGGTACCCGTTTGATAAACTCCCGTTAGCGTATAATATCTCGCGAGAACATGATGCCTCGCATCTCAAGAACCGCTGGCTCGCCAACTTAAGAAGCCAGCTATTTTGTCGTTCGTAATAATTCAATTTGGATCATTTAATGTTGATCGGCGTTACAAAATTGATGCACATTTTCTCCCGTGCATGTTGTTTGGTACATAAATTCGGTCTTAAAATATATTTATAAGGAAGGTATTTAATCACGCCAAGACTGTTTTACACGCCTTTTGACAAAAAAAGTGTGGAATAAACTTTATTATATTTTGAACATACGTGGCCGCCTACTAGTATTAATCTAATAGGCGGTCGAGATTTACAAATCCGAGGCCTGTATTGACTTCTAGAGGGGCTGGGAATGTATCAGGGCAGGGATCGGTCTGAAGTAGACACACCCTGTGACACGACTGTTATTATTATACACACTATTCTTACAAATTTGCTCTTAAGAAAAATGTTCCTATACAGGCTGCTGAGTTAGGGGGTGGGCTTCTAACAGAGTTTTGCCGTTTTGAAACTGCTAAGAAATCATTGGAGCTCATATGTCAAAGTTAGGGGGTGGGCTTCTGTTAGAGCATAGGATACTATTAAGCGGAATATGGTATGTCAGATTCAGAATATGCATGTACTGGCTCTGGCCAAGGTCAGGGAGTATAGGAAACCTAAAATAATACGTATTGACAGATTTGGCAATTACATTGATTGGAAGCTGTTGCTGCTTAAGGCAGCAACACATCTCAGTCAAATTATTTTCAAAAAAATCAATAATGTACCTCCCATGAATACTGTGATTTCATTGACTAGGGTTAACATATATTTTGTAACTTACCAACCTACATCACATATCCCTTTCAACCGGTAGGCTAAACAAAGTACACATCATTCAATACAATGTAAGAAGGCTGAATAGTGTTAGTGCTTAACTGGAAGCTGTTGCAGGCTATGGCAGCTGTGAGAAACAGGTCCCGCTTAAAAACTTGCAACATATTCAACAGCTTATTAAGATGAAATTGAGTTTTTGCGATACTATGACTTCAGTTGAAAGAGTTAACAATTTTTATTTAAAAATTACTAATGGTTATTTTCTCTGGCTTAAATAGTGAATGATAAAAAGTTTTACTGTAGTCAGCGTGTATCAATCGGCTCACATGTTACTAGTTTTATTATGAATACTACAAATGCTATATATATACTACTACGTCATTCTTAAAATTACCGCATAAAACATTGTTTATTTTCTTTACTGTCGGTAGTTTCCTTGTGATTCATTGGTTGCTTTCTATATAATTATATTTATTAACCAATAATCTTGCGAGAAAGTATGTTCCCGACTTTGGAGATGAGTACTCGAGACCACTCTCGCGCATACGTCGATCTTGGCGACATGCCATTCGAAATCTGTCTCTTGCGCGAATCAAGTGCGATACGCTGCCGTATCATGGCTAACTATAGTGTGTCGGCATTGATTTGGGGATGCGCTAACAGGAGTTTAGCATTCGCGATGATATAACTCAGTTTCCGAGACAAACATTGTCTAAATCGACAAGAATCAGCCTCGATAAACTTGTATTTTTAAAGTTTATCATAACGCTATCTAATTACGAGGCAATGATCAATAGCCATAACCCCCTATAGGAGAATTTAGATTTACAAGAGAGTCTGTTACGAACAATCTGTCGACGACCGTGAATACCCCGTGATACATATTGCGAGTTTCCGACTAGAGCTGGGCGGTATTGATATTTACATGATGGTATCGGTGCCATGAAAAAATACCACAGTATACCGTCATCTAAGCTTGAGGCATGCCACGAAATTAGAACAATTTTTTCCATTTCCTTTTCACTTCCATCTCCAATCAACGGTAAATATAGGTAAAATAAATAAATCGGCTTCCTGATTTAGAGAAGAAAAACATGGCTATTGCGACTGTTTAGTTTCACGATTTTATTAGGTCACTATTTTTAGTGACGTAATATCATTCACGGGAATATCGGTCAAAGGGTGTGGTCGACTCGCTAACTTTAACCCGCTGTTTGAGGCATTGGGGTGCACTATTTTCAATCTGGAGTGTTCTTGCTATTAATGCGTGCAACCAGCAAATCGTAAATTTTATTTTGGCAGTCGAGCGCTTTGATAAACAGAGTCCAGACAAAATCCGCGAGTATTTAAACGGGGTGAGTGTTGTACTCTTTTATTTCTGTTGGTGTCGTATATTATGTTACTCGCGAAAACAGGCCTATACACATACATATAACACGACATTGAATATAGCCGATTCCAAAGCTTCTGATAATTACCGAGTACCCGATGTGCAGACTCGTTACTCGCCATGCTTCACGTGAACAATGCGTGTAAAAAGCTATTTCCGCGAACTTCCGACGTGTAGCCAGTCGAAAAATGAATTACAAAAACTAAAACACTATAATTTTTAGGTGTCGTTATTTAAACTGGATTTAATCCTTAAAGAAATTTCTTAAAACAAGCCAGAAAAATAAAAAATAATGACTTCAACGCTGCTTCTTGTTAATAAATTAGCACGTGATCAAAACGGCGCGAGCAAATACTACGTTTTAGTAAATTTTCATTGATAAATTCAGCGTAGTAATGTATTTTCCCACGGTCTAGTTCATGACCAACCAATCAGATACGTCTTTGCGAGATTGCTGTTGTAGTGTAATTACTACCGGCTGACGGCCAGAGAATGTTAGATGTTTTAAATAAAGCAATTTTACCGTGAGACTTTCAAGACGTACGTTTGACATACAATTCTACCTGTCATTATTTTGTAATTGACATCTTGATGTTTGTTTTTACAACAACCCTTTCACCTCAACTCGGCTAATAGTTAGGGATGCCTGTATTTTTGGCACTATTAGCACTTATTTACCCTTAGTCAAGTCAGATTTTATGAATATATTTCTCAAATATTGCTCAAACATTATGGATGGTATTCACGGTATTTGGAAATGGCAACGGTCATGGTATCGGTTCACGGTATACCGCGGTCCTCACGGTACTACCGTCAGACCGCCCAGCTCTATTTCCGACTGGTGTCCAAACTCAAAACTGAAGTCTGTAACAGTTTATTATTATACCAGAAGAAGGAAGCTGCTATCGCATGCGTGCATAGCTAGCTTTTAGAATTTTGATCTATAGAGCGCTTACCGAACTCATGTCACAGGCGGTCATTTGTCCCATAGTGAAGGAAGGTATGAAGATATGCGCTCTCTAGCTATATATGTCTATGGGCTATGTCAGAAATCAGTCTCCAACGCATGCACATTTCGCTTCCTTACTAAATTTGACAAGCGTTTTGCAACTTTTAGTGACTTTTTATCAAAAATATTTCTAATTTTAGGTGAATTGACTGAATTTTACATCAAAATTATGTATTGCAGCAAATAGCTAAGCAAAGTTGTGAATGTGTAGCAACAGGTACTCACATGCATCGCATTTTGCGATGCGATACCACTCAAAATATTCCCTGGATATATGTATGTGTACCAGCAGTTTGGTAATTTAAGCTTAGATCTCTATTTTAAATCAGTATTCTGATAGGCTGAGAATTCCAGGCGGTATTGTATGGCACAATATGTACAGCTAATGCATTGTATATCAGTTTAAGTAAAGCATTCATGACATAAAAGTTTCTTAATATTATGAAACAATTTTACTGGAAGTTGTTGTTGCAGCCTCTGCTGAAAATGCTTTCTAAAAATTCCACCAACATTGTTTGTACAATAAATATTAGGTGTTGTATCTGCTATGTAGAGTTGAAAAGGTTATAGATATGCTATGATGTGCCTATATTGCCTATAGATTTGATCTCATATGTCAACCTGTATTAGATATAGGCCTCTATATTACACCCTCTGATTAATATATCTAAGATATTTTGTTTAACATTTACCATTTCTGCTGAGTATTGGAGTATTTCCCAGTATTTCCCGCTTTTTGGAGTATTTCCCGTGGCAGTATTTACCGGCATTTCCCACCCGGTATTTCCTGCACCTGATAATTGCTGCCAACCCTGTATATACATGAGTGTTGGGGGACATGTATCTGATTATTCAAATTTCAACTAATTATGTATTTGTTTTTCTTTTTAGGTAAGTCCTGATATGGATAAGCAACTCAGTCAAATTAGTTTAATTTATTAATGAGTATCATAATGTTCTGGAAACTCGGGTAGGTTATAACTAGAAATACGAATGAAGCTTGATTTTCAAAATGAAATTTTTAGCGTGTTTCGTCCTTATTCTGCCTCATCAGCACAGCTCACATTTTTAGCTGATAACTAGAAAGAATCCATGGACATGCGTGTTAGTTATGTTACTTATGTGCAGCATACGTTAGTGCAGTGATATACATGTAGGCTAATATCTAATCTAATCGTGCCACATTAGTTACAAAACATAATTCAATGATGACGATGATAATTGACAACGACGATGATGATGACAATTGATGATGATGATGCTGATGGCAGTCGATTATGATTTCATTTAATATATTAGAAAATAATCGCATAGAAACAAATAGAAATGAAAACTAATACAATACACACCCACCAACGCCGACGTACCCAAAAATAAGGGAGATAAATTGTGATAGCTTCTCAATATACAATTAAACCTATACAACATGATCTCCCTTATTACTGATATATCGAAATGGCGATGGTATGGGAGGCAATTATAATTTTCTTTTTTTAGAAATATGGGGTGTATCGCTATGTGAGTGTTTTTGAGGCTACTTAAGTTGTAGATTTTGCTTTTGTTGTTGAATGATTGCGCATGTATAACTACAGGCCTGATTTCTGATTAATCAAATGATGATGGATGATGACAATAATTACGATGATGGTGATGATGTTGATCATGATGATGATGAGGAGGATGTTGTTGGTGATGATGACGTTGTATCAGACAACACATACCGCAGCATCACTTGTGACTGGACACCGATGGCCTAACAGCATAATTTCCAATGATGCGCTATACAAGATGTGTAATACATCGCGGCTGCCTGTAAAAGTCACCCAGCAAAGATGGTCCAGGTTTGGCCATGTTCTCCTGGTCTGGAAATGGACATTTTCTATGAGAAAAGTGAAAGAATCTTGAAGGCGGTGGGGTGTTTATGTGTTAGAGTCAGATATTTATTTTAGCAGTCCCTAAATATTCATTAATTAAATAATTCAACTTTCTGTATTCACCTGTCCATTTTCCGGCTCTTCGACTACCACCAGCCTCAGTGTTGGGTCTTGCAGTATATAACCAGATATAAAACTTGTTCTGTCGAATATTTGGTAGAAAATAATTTGACTAGAAACCGTAGCCGTGTAATCATTTGAAAAAAATGTATTCAACAGTTATCCCATAAAATATTTCTACAACGGACACCATATGGATAAACTATATAAACAAATATAAAGGCAGCAAGGTATTCCAGTCTAGTTATTTTCAAAATATTCAACAGCTATATATGGTAGAGGGAAAAGGAGCTGCTGAGAATTCATAGGGGAAAGTCCATACAGACAGGTGGTGGCTTGATAAGTCTCTATTTAAATGTCTCTAAAAAGTCTCTAATTAAATGTCTGTCTGTGCGGTCATCAATGCTGGTATGCTGCGTAACCTTTTTAAGAACCACCAGTGCGGTCCATGCATGTTATCTGTCATGATTTTGTAAATGATATAAAACAGCCACAGGCACCAGTTATAAAGCCGCTAATGCCGCCGCCGTTAAGCCTTCATGAATACCCACTATCATTCAAATGTATGTGGTTCCCTAAGACAAGTCACAAAGTATCACGATCTGATGACCAGACTTAGTGAAAGTCTAAGTGAAAGTCGCTGCAGCATCATTGACGATATATTTTTTTATGAACCACCGTGACTTAATGTGCCACCACCATGACTTGTATGGTCTGTATTAAGAACCACCACCTAACACCCATCAATTATGCATATAGCATAACAATTTTCCATTTAACATTTTTGGTGTTAGAAAAACATCACGTCATTGCATTGTTAATGCAAGCTATGTTATTTAGGAGATTAATTCCGTGAAGCCAGCAGACAATCGCGGGATTATCCATAGGCACGTACAATGGGGTTTGCTTTAACCAACCAGGTTGCAGAAACGTCCGAGCAGCAAATCACAACGCACGTGAACTCGATCGACATGCACTGAACTTAGGTTGACAATCAGTCTGTAAAAATCTTCCGATCAATACAGACCATCTTTCTCCTTCGATCAATTCTCACCATTCTATTACTTCTGATACAAGCTATCCTGAATGGCTGGCCCTAGGACTATAGACTTACAGTAGTCAGCTTTACCGACTCCTGTAACCGGGTACTCGGCTCCCAACTGCCGAGTACCCGTTTCCCATGAAGCTCATTCTTGTTTGCATAGCATCAAGAGATACATGCTTTTTTGTGCAGTTGGAGTTTTCAGTTTCTAAGTCTTTTTCTGTGTATTGTGATAGCTTTGTGCGCTCTCTAAGGATTATATTGGATTACCATGGATGATGCCGATGATAACCAGGTTGTATAATTCCATGTTATTCCATAGTTAAAAGAGTTAGGTCTTCAAAATTTCGCCTGTGTCGCATGTTCCAATTTCTGATCCCGAATCTGGAACGTGTGTTAACAACGAAATATGCCAGATTGATCGCCTTCCTTTAACCCCAACAGGCGATCGGCAGATATGAAATAAGGTGTTGGTTTACGGTGTTTTAACACAAAAATCGGCTAACATCGTTCTCCGTAAGATCTGAGCGGGTGACGTCACACCTGTGTTGTCTCGGATTTTTATGTGAAGAAAATGTTTCATTAATTCAGGCATCTGATTCTGGGTGCTGCATACTTTATTGGTACCAGAAAAACTTTGGCATTTTCAAGTTTTGCGTGTTATCACGATCTGTTTGCAATGATCGGTGGTTTCAAAATTCTTGATTTAGATGTGTGGTCTGCGGTTTTACCGTGTGATTCAGCAGTTTGTTTACCATTTGTTGTTTCTTCACATATCTTTTTGGCGTTCGTTAGGAGTATAATTTATATTGATTAGTAAATATACCCCGAATGCCATGCGATATGATTCCTGGTTCCGTTATACATCCTTGAGGATCAGTTTATGGGTGTATTATTGTCCGCTTCGTTCTTGTCGTCATAATCAATGCGATCTTTGCTGTAACGTTGTGGGGTGCGGGAGGATTAACATTTAATTTATGATCAAATTATTTGAAAATTAATTGTCTGCCTTCCATTCCTGTTTCGTTCCACTTGCTTATTGTAGGTTTGTGCTTATTTATGGGCCAAGCCAGCCCCGCCATCATGTAACGAGTGCCATAAATTTGTGAGGGTTCTATTCAAGGACAATGTCTGTTTCCGTTGTACCAAATGTAATCTTGACAGAGGTGTGATGTTTGTGCAGTGTGGTCGTCCGACATAATGGTCAAGTTCCTTGCCCAGAAGGACGTGGCATGGTCTGACGCGGGGTCAGGCAGTCCGAAAGCAAATCGTGGAGCGTCCGTTTCGGCCCTTGGGGGCGTTCCACGTCTGCAACCGGAGGTTGTGGAGACGGCACCGCCGGCGTGGTTTGGTCCTGCTATGCAAGGCTTCTTGCATAGCGGTCTGCCTACGCTGGTGTCGTCCCTGCTTCCAAAAGTTTCTTGCAGTCTCTTCCCGTGTTTGGTTCGGACCCTGTCCTTGGACAGGGTTCTGGACTGGCCACAGAGGGAGCCGTCTCGTACGGCTCCCTGGCAGTCCCGTCGGGCTCCGGCCTGATGGGCTCTGTCTCTCTGCGGCCACCTCCGGGTAGTCCAGTAGCAGTGGCCGGTCCGTCAGCCACGGTTTCCTCGTCTAGTGATGACTCTTCGGGGTCTGAAGACGAGGAGGAGAGATTGCTGCGGCCTGAGATGCCGTGGGTGGAGAGCATGGATGTCGATTCCGTCCTGGACGGAACCGTCCTCCATCTCTCTGGCTTGGCGCAAGCCAGGGCAACGGCTCCGCCCGTGGTTGAGGCCACTCTGGTACCGGGCACCGGTCCCGTGATGGGTGGTTTGCCGCCAACCGACACGGTGACGGGTGTGGCTGGCCTGGTGTGGTACTCGCCTATCTTGCCTGGTCAGGCATGGGGTGCCGTTGGCGCCCGTGTTTGGCCACAGTTCTTCAACCGTTACGAGTCCGCACATTTTTCCGTGCTGGCCTACTCCATGGACTGGTGTTTTTCATGGGGCGGCGGCGGAACCGTACGGTACCGAAGTTCCTGGCATATCAGCAGTGGCTCCTAGCCGGGAGGCCATTGCTGGTAGGGCCGTGAACATGTTCACGGGAGTGTCCTCCTCGGGGACAGACTGGTCAGAGGCTCTGGCTTGGCTAGCCAGGCTAGACCCGTCTGTGGTTTCGACCACGGCCGAGGAGGATGCACCGCCCGCAGCCCAGATCCAGTCTATTGGACTGGATCCAAGGTTTATGGAGTTATTGGATGCTATTTATAGCAAACAACTCCTGACCAAGGGCCAGCTTCCTGCGGCCTCCAGGGAGGTGCGGGCGAGGTGTCGTATCCCACGGGGGGAATATGACAGATATGGTGTTGTCCCAACGGTCCCCGAGGATGACGGCTGGGTGTCCAGAGTGCTGGAGCGGGTGGCCCCACCCCGGCGCTGGTGGACAAGTCTCAGGTATACCATAACGAAGTCCTGTCCCTATACGATGAGGGGGTGAGGGCAGCAATGAGTGCTGTCAATCATTCTTATCGCCTTCTTCAGTCGGTGTGGGCTGAAGCGGAGGCAGGCCACCCTGTACCACCTGTGGCGCTTTCATGTGTCAATGACGGTGCAAGGGTGCAAGCGAGAGTGACGAAGTCTAGGAGGCAGATGGTCCTTGACCATATGCGTCCAGCTACTGCCATTAGGGAACGTCTTCTTGGGACACCCCTTACGGGCCCTAGCATCTTTGGTGGCCAAGCGTGGGCCATCTTAGAAGACACTGTCAACATCGCGCAGAATCGGTTGGTGGTTAATCTACAGCTGTAGCTAGTGCATCAGGCGCACGCGCTAGGGGCTGTAGCCAAGCCACCAACCGGGAAACCCAAGAAGCAGAAGAAGTGCAAAAGCAAGGCGAAAGCTAAGCCTAGTGCTGCTTCTGCTTCTACTGGGTCTTCTCAGCCGCCTTCGGCGAAGAAGGCCAAGAAGGTTGTGGCGGCCCCTACCCTCCCCAATGTTGCTCCTGATCGCCCGAGAGGCGGAAGGGGAAGGGTAAGTCCTCTAAGGGCAGAAAGAAGATTCTCTGACGAATTCTGGCAATATCAAAGAGTATTAGTGAGGTAAGTATACTCTTGAAGTGAAATAAATGAAATCATGGATTTCTTTTTTCATGAGAGAGTTGATACTTACCTCCCTAATATGGACTCTGCCTCTCCGTCCCACAGAGGCTCGGTCTTCAGGCTTTCTTAAAGTTGCATAGTGTCAGCCAATAAATTTAGTCAGAGGAAGTACTAGCCTGCGCATGCATGAGGTTGGGGCTGGCATCCGCCGGACTGACATCTGATTACCTGCCCAGTAGGGGCACCTTACTTTTTTAAATCTGAGTGTTTATTGAGTGTAAGTCGATATTTGGCAATATCAAAGAGTATTAGGGAGGTAAGTATCAACTCTCTCGTGAAAAAAGAAATCCGTGATTTCTTTTATTCCATTAGCAAAATTCAATAGTCAATCTGTATAATGAGATAAGCAAATGCTTTTCATATAGGAAAATGATATTTTGCCTGTATTTAGCGTCCACACGTAACATTTTCTTATTTATCCGGACATGTCAAATTGTTGTTTTAAGGCTAGAGAAATTGATAAATTAATACTACGAAAGTTGGCTATGTATAAGAATGCCCTTTGTAATGTATGTCCTACATGTTGTATTAATAGGTATCAGGGTTCTACAAGAATACAAGAAGATATCATATTTGCCAATCTCCTCTCCTGTCTATGTACATACACGGACCCAAATACATAATACCCTTCTCGCAAAGAATAGAATAAAACTTATTTTAATTATAATAAGGAAAAATTAGTTACATGTACCTCTCCGGGATGTAGAAATTGTTTTGAGTGTCGCTTTCGTGACCATCTCAGTCACTTCTTCAGCACTAACTGACGTGACTCCACAAGAACTGACCAGAGTAACGTTGCCAGCGACCATCAGTTAGTGCTGAAGAAGTGACCAAGATTGTCACGAAAGCTACACTCAAACAATTTCTACATCCCGGAGAGGTAACTAATTTTTCCTTATTATGAATCATCCTGGGATCGGGACCAACTTTTTCGGAAATATTATTTTAATTAACCTCATAGAACAGGAATTGGTTGCAAATGTCTAAAATATTATATATCTTTTCTTGCGCTAACATTTTATCATTTTGGCCCATTGTTTGTTAGTAAATCAGTTTGAACCAAATATTTTGACTCGTAATATTTTATCCTAATTACTACAGCCTGGCATGCCTAGTTACAATGTAGTTAGAGTTTCATGGAATTGTACATCTTTTTAGTGACCGCCCAGCAGCCAAGTAAATAGGAAGCGATGATATGAGAAAAACATCTCAATCCTTGCAAGATCTATTCCCTTGTAATGTTGGCAGGTTGTTGGATATCGATCGATACAAGCTCCTCTAACGGGAGGAGCATAAGCCTATTTGTTCTCAGCACATGGTGGTCTATTTATTAATTGTTATAAAGTTGTATACATGCGCAGAGATTTCTATGATTCTTAATAGTTTCGTCCCATTGCAAGTTTGTCCTATAAAGCATAGGTTTTCGGGGAATGTTTATTATTATAAGTATAGTCAGGAACATCTGAAAAACATAGATTTACAACTTTACATCCATATCCACCGTTTTTTGACTCATAACATTGAAATTTTCCAGTCGAATCTAAACACGTTTAGCTGTTCGCAAAGTACATTGTATCATTGGGCGAGTTTATTTTGGACGAGTTGGGCCTGTTTTCATGATCTCCATGCGGGTGCTGTCTGCACAGGTCCCAGAAATAGTTGTAATTTCATGGCAAATTCGAATCGTTAGTAGGGCCGATCTTGGAGGTGATTTAAGCCGTTTTGGGATGTCATTTAACTGAAGACAGTTACAATTTAGCGTTTAATATCAGGATTCGTGTCTTTTGTTTTGGAAATTTGTAAAAGTTCAGTTTACAAAAAGAAACTGAAAGATTTAAACTTTTTTTTAAATTTTGTTTGAAATTTACTGCTACCCAGTTATCACGAAAAACAGATTTTGACTTGATCTGGATTTATGAGTATAATTTAACATTTGTGTTTGTATCAGACGCATTTATGACATTACTGCTGGTTACAGACTCTCCTTTGCTCAAATCATAAACATTGACTTCAATTCACCTCCTCACTAGAATTCAAATGACGAGATTACGTCATCCTTGAAAACACATGACGCAGTAGTCGGAACCCATCTGTATAGGTACATGTAGTGGATATTTATAAGCAGTAAGTTTTTTTTAAGGTTTATTTTTATTTTAATACATGTTTTATTTCAGTGAATGTTTGCTCATTCCGTTATTGAAAGCGTTTGTTGATGAAAGTTCTCACTCATATTAAATCGGCCCAAATGTGCTTACACCCTTGAAAACCCATTATCCATACATCATGCATATACATGTAGTAACATCCGACAACTGCAATCAGTCCTTGTTCACCTTTGACCACTGTGTCCTGTCCTCGGCCAAAATCCTTAGCTTCCTCAATCATCACTGATATTTCCATAGATCCAGAGTCTTAACCCAAATCATGGCCAGAGTCTGCAAAGCCTCTGAAATGCTGTATCTAACAACTTTTCTTGTGTTAAAGTTTGAGACCAATCGTATCTACACAGATAGATTTGAATACAATACCCTCTTCGCTTTATGGGGCAAGGGTAATTACATATCCCTTTAAGGTTTGTACAATATTTTATGTCCTTGAAATTGAGATGAAAGCATTTCATAGTTACATGTATGTATGAAATTTGGAAAACTACAGATGTCATTGTAAAGATGTCTTCATCATATTTAAAATATTTTTCAGGCAATATTTGTCGTTCCCCGATTGCTGAGGCTGTCTTCCTTCATCAGTTAAAAGAGCGAGGAATTCGAGATCAAGTGAGTGATCGTTAACTGTCTGATAGCTGCAAGCCCCCAGACAATAATTTCAATAGGCAATAACTCTCACCCTATTGAATATTTTGAAACCAATTTGATTGAAAGTTGTTGATGGCTTAGCCATCAACAACTTTCAATCAAAATGTTTTAAAAATATTCAGCATATCCAGGGTTAATCTCGCTGGAAGAGGTAGTTGCAGAAATTCAGCTGACAGTCTGTACTGTGTAGATTAGACTGGATATATACAATATTACGATACATTACCTGTATCTCTAGTTTCAATTAAATTGGGTTTTTTACGATGAAAAAAGGGAAAATCATGAGAAATTCTTAATGGCAATATAGTGAATATTTTGAAATTACTTTGATTGGAACCTGAAGGCAGCAATGTCAGCAGTCCCAGTAATTTCAAAATATTCAACAGTTTTACGCTGATTTTTATTGAAGTATCTTACCCCACCCCCCAGAACATACATGTAGATGTGTGATAAATCGTGGCGGTGTAAGTACTTTGCATCGTTTTTTAGTCGTAAAGTTGAATTACATGTAGGATATGAGTTCCTAATTCAACTTCGCAACTAAAGAAATTATCATAGAATTAAATCATCCTACATGTACATGTATGTTACATGTACTTAAGATTTATTTCGTTTCATTACATTCGCACAAAATCGCTAACCAAGGTTGCATGTATAGATGGCTTGCTTTACGATTACAGATGGGAGGAATGATTGTTATTTATTTGTCCAGTCTTTTTGGGATTTGTTTAAACCTTTAGCTCTCAAAGTTGTTCAAAAAAATTTCAATTTTCTCATAGAAAATGCCCATTCGCAGACCAAGAGAAGACTATTTTTGAGAATTTACCACTGCGAGCCAATCGAGCCAGGCATTCCAGTTGTAAATTTTCAAAAATAGTCTTCTCTTGGTCTGCAAGTGTACATTTCTCACGACCACTGCAGAAGCCGTTTTTGGCTGATATGAGTGTTATAGGGTTAATTGTCATCGGGCACATAAACAACACAGACCATGTTATTGCACATAGCACATTTAATCATTCCACCCCACAAACCACTGATCACCGTATTTACATGTATCATGTTCAGCCAGCCTTGAGTTCAAAACTTCAAATACCATTAAAGTAACAGCTCTGAATAACTTACCAGTAATATGGTTCCAAAATAAACACAGAAACATGTTACATGTAGTTAGTCCAGTTTTGAACACAATTTAAGAACTGCTCTGTTGAATACTTTAGGCAGCAGTGTCTTCCGATCCAGTCATGCTCCAGATAACTTTCTTCAGTTGGGAGTACGGTACTCCCTAATTTTTCAACGGATGCGTATGGAAAAATTCATGAGCAATACAAGACTTGTTGTTACTGAATACTGAACAACAATTATATATATATCTATATATCATAATAAATGGTGTGGAGGTTTACGTTATCTTTACCATATGAAGGTGTAACAATCAGTGCGTTGTAATTGCACCATCAGATCATCATGGCACAGTAATTCTGCGGCTGTAGTAGTAGAAATATCTTACATCTGCAATCAGTCCTTTTTCTGTTTTGACCACTGCGTCGTCCATTAACCCTCAAATTTATCAAGAAAATTTCTACTTTCTCAGAGAAAATGTCCAGTTTCTAACCAAGAGAAAATTATTTTTGAAAATTTATCACTGGAATGACGGACTTGACTATCGAGCCAGTCATTCCAGTGGTAAATTGCCAAAAATAGTCTTCTCTTTGGTCTGCAAATGGACATTTCCCAAGACCACTGCAGAAGCCATTTTTGGCCAGCTTTAGTATTAAAGGGATAAACTAGTCACCCCACCACCCACCCACCCTCCATGTTATTTCCTACGGCAAGCAAACTTTCAAAATTAGCCATTACAGTTACATGTCCTGGTTGGGACAGGGTGTTTGGGACTCATTACTATTGATCAACTACATGTAACTAGTCGGTCATGCCAACCAGATTTTAATTCTGAATGAAAATGTATTTTTATATCAAAAGTGTGTTTATTTTAAATCTATCTGCGTTATGGTGGGACACGATTAGCCTATAGAGATGCACTAGCATTCTAAAGACTATCTCTGTGGCATACTGGCAAATGAATAAATATTATTGCTATAATAATACTTGTCATTCAGAATTCTGAAATTTGTTTTAAAGGAGGTAAATTTAGAAGCTATTTTGACTGAAAGAATTTAAAGGCAGCAATTAATTACAGTACTTACAGAAGTTACAGTCAAATTGTTTCCAAAA
Organism: Chaetoderma sp. LZ-2023a; assembly: GCA_034401795.1. Classification (NCBI taxonomy): domain Eukaryota; kingdom Metazoa; phylum Mollusca; class Caudofoveata; order Chaetodermatida; family Chaetodermatidae; genus Chaetoderma; species Chaetoderma sp. LZ-2023a. The sequence goes on along the minus strand of CM067370.1, from coordinate 157,608,686 downwards.
TAATTAGCAAAGCTTCAACTATAACATACATGTATCACTAACATATATAAAATGGAAGGAAAAGTGTTATGCACGCCACATTTTCAGAGTATTTGTTTATTTAGAAAGGAAATTCCAGTTTTTTGCTTCCTATTTGATTAAGATTGGACTACGGTATAGAAGCGCTGACAAGAATGTTTATTATAGTTAGAATACTGTTCATTTAATCCTGGCAAGTGTCGTATTAAAAATATAATCCCAGGTTAGAAGCGCTAATATATTATTTACTGTAATAAGAGAACAGATCTTTTAATATCTGCGGGTAAATTAAATCAGGTGGGAAGAGAACTTGCATTTGTTATTGGCAGATTAATGCTTTGCCTACCAACGGAAATTGTTGTAAATTTCATATTAAAAGTTATTGCTATAATTACCTCTCCAATTAAAATAAGTGTGAAAGAACACATTTTTCAAATATTTCTGTATATTTTGCTGTATCTAATGAAATATTCACAATTGAAAAATCTTCCATCGCCACTCATATGATATACAATGTGCTTAATTACAAATGCTATATAAGATACAGTATGCCTTCCTGGAGATTCAGAGTTTGTGAAAGGCAAACTCGGATTATAATGTTGCGGTTGATTATGGTCTGGGTCGAACTCATCATTATTCACGGTTATGAGGTTATGATGGCTACTGTAAAAGTTATGCGTGTAATCCTATTTCCAATGAAAATATGTCTTGATCAACTAAGTTCGAGTGATATTTTAGCTCATTTGGCAATATGTACGAAAATAATGTCCATTGAATTTTTTTCATTGACACTCCTTATAGGTGCACATGTAACGCAAAGGTCTTGTAATAAAGAAAAGAATACCCTCTTGCGGAGATGGAGATCATACAGTTTAGTGATGGTAGTATATGCACAGCTTTTACGAGTGCTTATATTGTCAGTTAGTCATAGTATGTGATTAGTGTGTTGATTCCCCTTCGTGTAATTGAGTAGGCTATATTTGATAATGGCAACAGGCCAGTACGGGCAGTTTAATACACTGATGCATACCGCATTTACATGAGGCGTACATGGTACGCATAAATATTTAAATGTTTGCGTACATGGATGATTTCTATGCGTACAATATGCTTGTACGCGCCTTATCTGGAGCGCTGGATCCAGTTATGTTCAAAATATTAAACAATATGGATTAAGTTATTTCTGAGCTGTACTGTATTTTTCTCTATTGAAAATGTTTACCTTAATAAAAACAGCTCACTCTGATCGCTTAATCACCTGACCTACCCATCCATCGATGATCAGTCAACTGGTTACTCGAACTGCTTTGGTACTCTTTCATTCAAAAGTAATTGCACAATCGCGGTTTGATCGACCTTTGTAAAAATTTGTATTTACTTTTTACTTGAAGGCTTATCAAACCGATTAGCAATACAATGAGCTTAATTAAAACACTTTAATGTTTTTTTAAACGATTTTAATGAAAACTTGATTGTGTAATTTAAAATATTCACGCACCCAAATCATATTTGATTAAAGCGTTGGAACCAGTGAACTGTCTACATGTACCTCAAAATGGCATGCAATGATATGAGAATTTAAATGAATAAATATTTGCTAATTTCTAACTCGATTACATCTATTTTTACAGTGGCACGTTGACAGCGCAGCGCTGGGTGATTGGCACACAGGCTGTCCACCAGATAATCGGGCCATGAACGTATTATCAAAGCACAATGTGCAATATGAACACTTTGCCAGAACGGTAATGATGTTACAGTGTTAATCCATCCTGCGTCAACAGCGCGCATTAAAGCACTGGACATGCTAGTTATTTCAATTGACCATTTAATTCACCTTTCCAGAGGACCCACCCACCACATGACATCATAATGAACTGCGTGACGTGTAGAATGACATCATAATGAATGACGTCGATAGGTACATCACGAACGCATATTTGATGACGGTCTATGCGCTGTTGTACAAATTGTTTGCTTTTACTGTTTAATAAATATTCTGTTGAATATTTTGAAACTAATTTGGCTGGGCGCTGTTGCTGCCTTAGGCAGCAACAGCACCCAGTCAAATTAGTTACAAAATATTCAACAGCTTCCCTGTATAGTTTTCAGGAAATTGATAGCTAGGGCATTCGGGGATCGATCAATCCCAACACGGCGAGGTGTGGGTGGAGCTTAGCTAGTGATGGGCGGGGCATAGCTAAAAATGGAAAGGTCCATTGCCAATACTCTTCAAGGACATTTTGAGCTTTGCAGCCAAAATGAGTATTTTTGTAAATTTATAACACGAATTTACCAAAAAAATTGATTTCTGTTATCCTTCAAATGGACATTCATCAAAAGCATATTGTTCAAGAAAATTCAAATTTCTGCTTAGCCAGTGTCCAATTGCAGACCAAAAAGAGTAGTAAAAAAAAATTTACTGCTGGAATGACTGGATCGGTTACCGAGCCAGTCATTCCAGTGGTAAATTTTCAAAGATTTCCTTCTCAGCGAGCAAATGGACATTTCTCAAGATCACTGCAAAGGTTGTCTTTTTACCAACTTGACCATTAAAGGGTTAAGTTGACTGACACAAGAGGGGTTAAAATCCTCTTCATTATCTGTACATGTATCAACAACATTTTCTTAACCCTATAACAATGATAACTATACAAATTTCAGTATCTTAATTTCCAGACAGCAACATGTACAGTAAAAATGGGGTCTGTTGAATATTTTGATACTAATTTGACTGGACCGTGTCGCTGCCTATGACCTATCTTCCAGTCAAATTAGCTACAAAATATTCAACAAAATATTCAATACATTGTAAGGAATTTGTCAGCTCTTGTCTGTGAGTATTAAGGGGTTAATTACCTTTACATGTACCTGCTCATCGCTCAGTCATACGCCTGGAGTAAAATGATATGGCATGCCACAATACTGGACTGTATATTCATGCATCATTGATACTCCATAGCATAAAGAAGCATTGATGAGTGAACTACATGTGGACTAATCCCTCCTCAGCACCCGCCGCCCCACACTAGCGATATCCATACCAAGTCATCCTTCAATTGCATTCAGCAATTTTTTCCATGGCCGACCACGTCCTCTTTCTAGTAGTACGTACTTCCCTTTCCATTAGTAATGTCTCGAGTCACTCTTGCTGTTTTATGTTACCAAAATAATGTAATGCTCCATTTTCTGGACAAGGTTTTAAGAGTTCCTGCTGTGACACAAATTTTATCTGCATCCATTCAGTTAAAGATGCACAACAAATTTTATGATTTTTGAGGTGTTTAAATGTACATGTAGTTTATTGTAACATGTTTGCTAGGGTTACTTTTCGGACATTTTCGTCATTTGTACTACATGTACTTTTTCTCTGAGGAGAAAGATTAAATTTTCAGGGAATTAGAAGTAAAAGGGCTTTTTTTTCGTCTGATAAGTGCAGTTGTCCTTAGTTATTAATCATTTCAATTCATGAATCCATTTCCTCAGTCAATCATATGATGTCATAATCAACCAAGTGACATGTAGAATGATGTCATAATCATTAAGTCATAAATGTCTCGATTAGACCGTCTTAAGCGCTTAATAGTCTGTCAGGTTGTTTGAACTGTGTCTTTACTATTTAATAAACATGCTGTTGAATATTTAACTGCTGTTGCTTCCATTGGCAGCAACAGCACCCAGTCAAATTAGTTTCAAAATATTCAACAGCTTACCTCTATTTGTTTTCTGGAAATTGATAGTCAGGGAGTTCAGGGATCAATCAATGCCAACACAGGCAAATTGTGGGTGGAGCTTAACTAGGGATGGGCGGGGTGTGGCTGAAACTGGAAAGGTCCATTCTGAAGTCCTCATGAATCAATCTCATAGAACTCGTCCATATATGATTTTGAAAATAATTTGAATGGAACCCATTCTGCCTATGGCACCAATAGCCTCCATTCAAACTTTTCAGAATTTTCAACAAAATAGTTTAGCCCTATTTAACTACAATTTCGAGCCAACTTTATCATACATGTACATGTCATCCTACATTTTCCTACATAATAAGGTCATATGTTTTTTCTTTGGTTCGCTGTGAGTCCTGGACAGCTGTCCTCTGTAACCGTGACCGTTCTCTTCAGAATTTGTAACTTTAGCGACATATCCCATAATTCTTTGTACAGATGTGCAATCCAATAATTGTTTTTGGTTCAATGTAAATGTGCAATCCAATAATTGTTTTTGGTTCAATGTAACTCTCAGTACTAGCTTTGTGTGATTGTGAATATTACAGTTTAAATTATGCCAGGTGTGCATTATGGCCATTTGAATATTTATTTATTCAACTGGATTGTCAACATTTTGACAATAATTTGACTGAAAGTTGCTTGTGGTTGTGCGTGTTTGTAAGTCCTTATATTGAGTCAATATAATACCATGTTTAGATGAGAGAGTATATGTATGTGAATCTTCTTTATTTTAACATTTCAATGGTTAACAATTTTCAAGTAAATTGAAATTCTTTCTAAGTGAATGTCAATTTGCAGTCCAAGAGGACACTATTTTTTAATTTGCCACTGGAATGATTGGCTCGGCTATTGAGCCAATCATTCCATTGGTAAATTTCTACAAATAGTCTTCTCTTGGCCTGCAAATAGACATTCCTCAAGACCAGTGTAGCAGTCATTTTTTGATAACTAGACCATTTAAGGGCTGATCCAAATTGTGTTTGTATTTCAGGTAACTAAGAAGGACTTCAAAACATTTGACTTTATCTTTGGGATGGATACGATGAATATCAAGTAGGTTCCATTCTTCCATAACACATAGATGAAATAAATATTACATCATATTCTCTATCTTATTTTGCGGTTAGATTATTCTTCATTAATTTTAGTCTATTTTAAAGTCATTTAATTGTCATATTATGTGATGGTGCCATCTGTGTGGGTGGTAGAGTGGTTCGCGGTTGATATGTCCACTACCATCCCTCAGATCACTTTGAAACTTCATAGGTTGATTGAACTAGATCAGTGGAAGAAATCTTTCGAAAACGAAGTTGAATCGAAATCCAAGTTGACCACCACCCACCAGTAATCATCTTGAAAATTTGTTTTCGGATGATACTGCCACTACCATTTACCAGATCACCTTGAAACTTCATATATATAGTTTGGACTAGATCTGGGGAAGAAACCTATCAAAATGGATGATGATCTGATATATAGGATAACTGCCATCCACCGGCGGCCATCTTGAAAGTAGAGTTCCGGATGATAACTGCTACGATGCATTTATCAGATCACTTTACAACATATAGATTGGTTTTACTCTGAATAAGCTTGCACAATTATTCGATTAATCATGATTACTCCATTGGTCCAACTGAGATTAAAGATGTCTAGCAACTTGCGGAGAGATGCATTACCAAGGTGTTGGATCATTTCATTCGTAATGCCATCTGGCCCGGGAGATTTCTTCTTTTTCAGTTGGTGGATAGCCTTCTTCAGTTCTGTTAAACTAATGTCAACTTTTATTGCATCGTGAGTGTTGGTGTCTGTTCTTTCCTTTTGCTCTTTTCTAACCTCCCTTTGACGCATTCGTGGTATAGAAATGTTGCTTTCTTTTGCATATGCCTTCGCAAAGGCATCTGCTGCCATCTTTCCTGTCAGTGTTTGTCCATCTTCTTCAAGAGTAATCTTCTCTCCCCTGACACCCTCATCATTCAGTGCTTTAGTCAGTCTCCATAGCTTTGTGGTGTCTCTGTCTAAATTAAACCCTGCCGTCTTTTCCCTCCAGCTTCTTCTTTTGGCCTCCAGCTTGGTCTTTAGATACCTGGCTTTAGTTTGTTGTAGTGTGAAGTGGTTTTCATGACAGGGATTACCCTCTGCATCTTCTCTGGCCTTGTCTAGTTTATCATGTGCTGCTTGCAGTTCTGTTGTCCAGTAGGGGTGGTAGTTTTTCCTGAACCCTCGAGGAATCGCTTCGTTGGCAGCCTTGAGGACACTTGAATTAAATTCCTTGACCACGTTGTTGATGTTTCTCCCTTCTACTGCTATATTTTGGGTAAGCTCATTGGAACGAATGCCGAACAGACTCCAATTTGCCTTTTTGTAGTTCCACCTTGGATGTTGAGGTGAACTTGTCGAAATACTTCCAGAAAGAGAGAGGAGGACTGGGCGGTGGTCGCTTCCTCCTAACTGCGATCCGACCACTCTACTGAGGTTTCTGTGAATGTCTTCTGTACAAAATGCCAAGTCCGGCGTTGTTGAGTGCCACCGGCGCGAGTAGAAGGTAGGCTGATCTGTGGGATCGTTGACAAGTAAAAGGTGCATTTCATCTTGCCATGCGTCAATGTCTTCTCCTCGTTTATCAAGTGTTCTGTATCCCCAGCTCTGGGACTGGCCATTAAAGACTCCCGCAATGAGGAAGTGGCAGTCCGGGACCTGGATTGTGTCAAGTGAGAGATTCTTGTCATTAGGGCAGTAATAATTGACAATGTCAATCACAGAGTTGCTGGTTGTTACCTTGATCTTGATATATTCTGCCTCTTCCATAAAAGTTTTGATCTGGCTGGCGTTGACGCTGTTTCGGACCAAGGTGATCACCCTGCCTTTCTTTCTTCCTCTTCGATCACACCGAAAAATCTGGTAACCTCTGATCTTAAATGGTTTTCCTTCTTGCAGGTGTGTCTCTTGGATGCAGCAGATATTAATGTTGTTTTCATACAGGAACTGTTCGAGCTCTGATTTCTTGTTGGTAACCCCTTCTGCATTCCAGTGCATGATGTTGATACTGGGATTCTCTTTGGGTTTGGTCTTCTCTTTCGGTTGGCCAGTAGCTCTCCATCCTCGTCCCCTGGCTCCACAAGATGAGTTGATGGGACCTTCAGTAGCTGAGGGTGGGCTCCTTCGAGGCGTGGAGCCCGGTGCTGCACCTGCCTGGCAGATCCTCACAGGGCGAGCACCATTTCGGTTGATTCGATCTCCATGTGTCATTTCAGTAGCGTTGTGAATCAATCAAAATATAACGCTTTTGGCGGACATGTTGTATCTTCTGCAAATTTCTGAGAAAAACAGACTTAATTATTAAACACTGGGCCAACTTTAATAAAACTTGGCTAAACTTTCTTCACAGAAATTTGATTGGTAAATTTTTACAGTGGTCATCTCATTTTGTTCGGTTGTGCCAGTCGCCAAAAGTTCCAGGTGAGAGAGACAGGCCCCTTGGGCCTCTTGTTTTTTTTCCCCATCTTGTGTTTTGGGTGGGAATTTTCGTAAAACAAAACGTTTAATTGGTGTGGCCTTATATAAATATATATTGTGTCCTGGCAGCTCTGGTTCCTTGGCTTATTATCTTGGCCGTTTGCTTGTTGCTTAGTGAATGTCCATGTACATGTCAAGAGGAGAATAATGGATGATTCCAGCTTATCCATCAATCATATTGTTATTTTTGGACAGTGACACAAATAGTGGCCAAAATTTCATATTACCGTCTAATATCTGTGTTTCCAAAATGGATCTGATTTAATGTAGTCAGTCAAGGGAGGTAACTCTCAACATCCTAATTATTGTGGTCATGAATTACCTCCCTTATCAGTCCAAACAATGTATTATTTTTACAAAATATTTGAGTTATGAAATTTTTAAAATTATCTCTTGGACCAAAAATGGATACTTCCACCATTTTTGGCTGCTATGGACAATAACAGGTTATGATTTAATCAGCTGAGCATCAAGGCTTCTGGGCTTCTTGTTGAAATTGAATGGAATGACGGTTATCCATCCAGTGATTTCAGTGAGGCTTGAACGATTATTAAAATCGTGAATTTATATGATTAAAATTAAATAATCGAATAATCATAAATATATACTATTTCTACAATATATTCCAACCTTTTAATTACTTTTTAATTGCTCAGTGTATGTATGTCCATTTGCAGGCCAAGAGAAGATTGTTTTTGAAAATGTATCACTGGAGTAACACAATTTTATTTTCAAGCAGTTTGCTATGAATATGCACCTTAGCCCTTTCAAGACTGAAAATATTTACGAAATATTCTGTGTGGACTAAATTAATTTTCAAAATTTTCCATAAATTAGACATTTTTCTTAAAATCATGAAAAATAATGTCGTTGAAATACATGTAAATGAGATCACATCTATGCTCACTCCAGACCGTACATTGTGTAACTGTCCAGGTTTCCCCATACTTTCCCATTGGTGTATCTGATAATGCTGTGCGATTATAAATTAAATCTCCTAATGCCTTGTGACACAATTTTAGCAATAGTGGTGCATCTGGCGGTTGGGCAAGCTGCCAATCTTCTTAAGTGCATATACTGGTAACGTATTTCACCGCACCAATAACCGAACCAGTCATTCCAGTAGTAAATTTTCAAAAATAGTCTTCTCTTGGTCCTCAAATGGACATTGTCTAGGAAAAAATTTAAATTTTAAAAACATTCGAGGGTTAAAGGGAGAGCATTCTTACAGGAAATATTTTGGTATCATTGCCACTGTTAAAGTATGGGCCAGCCTGGACTATTACAGTCAGGAGTGAGCAGGGCGGCCTGGGCGATTGCAGTCTGGAGTGAGCAGGGTGGCCTGGGCCATTACGGTCTGGAGTGAACCAAGGCGGCCTGGGCCATTACAGTCTGGAGTGAGCAGGACGGCCTGGGCGATTACAGTCTGGAGTGAACATGGTGGCCTGGGCGATTATAGTCTGGAGTGAACAGGGTGGCCTGGGCCATTACAGTCTGGAGTGCGCAGGGTGGCCTGGGCGATTAGTCTGGAGTGAGCAGGGTGGCCTGGGCCATTACAGTCTGGCGTGAGCAGGGCGGCCGGGGACATTACAGTCTGGAATGAGCAGAGCGGCCTGGGCCGTTACAGTCTGGAATGAGCAGAGCGGCCTGGGCCATTACAGTCTGGAGTGAGCAGGGCGGCCGGGGACATTACAGTCTGGAATGAGCAGGGCAGCCTGGGCCATTACAGTCTGGAATGAGCAGAGTGGCCTGGGCTGTTACAGTCTGGAATGAGCAGGGCGGCCTGGGACATTACTGTCTGGAATGAGCAGGGGGGCCTGGGACATTACAGTCTGGAATGAACAGGGCAGCCTGGGCCATTACAGTCTGGAATGAGCAGGGCGGCCTGGGACATTACTGTCTGGAATGAACAGGGCAGCCTGGGCCATTACAGTCTGGAATGAGCAGGGCGGCCTGGGACATTACTGTCTGGAATGAGCAGGGCAGCCTAGGCCATTACAGTCTGGAATGAGCCGGGCAGCCTGGGCCATTACAGTCTGGAATGAGCAGGGGGGCCTGGGACATTACAGTCTGGAATGAGCAGAGCAGCCTGCGCTGTTTATTACAGGCAGCAAAGGGTTAATGAAAATAATGGGTTACTTTTCTCCCTCTACCAGGGAATTGGAATCTGTTCAGCCCTCTGGTGCTACAGCTAAAGTTCTCTTGTTAGGAGAGTATGATCCAGAGAAAGAACTTATTATTAAGGATCCTTACTACGTGAGTATCACCTACATTACAGTCAAATGACCTCAAGACACCCCTGTTTTTAGAGGTCAATACAAGGCGCAAAATCTGGGGTGAATGATCTCATCATCCCCCGGATGTTAGTCCAGCTCAGAAATAACCTCACAAGTTTCCAAAAAATAATAATACATAATGCTGAATGTTTTAAACATAATTCACCTTTCCAGAGTATCCATCTATCAATCTGATGTCATAATAAGATAAGCGGCGGGATGGATGACATCATAATCATTACGTCATAAATGATTCTATTTGGCCCGCCTTTGATTCTTAATAGTCCGACATGTACAAGTTGTATGTCTCTAATATTTGATAAACATGCTATTGAATATTTTGAAACTAATTTGACTGGAAGCAACAGCGCCAAGTCGAATTAGTTCCAAAATATTCAATAGCTTACCTGTATAGTTTTCTAGAAATTGATAGTCAGAGATCGATCGATCCCAATATGAGCGAGGCGTGGGTGGATCTTAGCTAGAGATGGACAGTGCATAGCTAAAACTGGAAAGGTCCATTGGTTTGGAAGGCATTGCTTCCGATCCAGTTACATGTATGTTCAAAATTTTCAACAGAATATTTTTTAGTAACTAATATGTTTAATTTTATTTGGTAGCCGATCAAAAGGATAATTAACCATTTAAGTTTGTCCAAGAAAATTTCAAGTTTGTTACAGACAATGGCCATTTGCAGACCAAGAGGTTATTTTTTATCATTTGTCACTGAATTTGCGTTATAGTGCCAGTCATCCCAGTGATAAATTTTCAAAAATATTTTTCTTGCTCTGCAAATAAACATTTCTCAATCTCACTGCAGAAACTGTTTTTGGCCAGTTTGAGCGTTGAAAGTTCCGCGGTGCAAAATATCACCTTAGACAATATATCCTGATATATATATATATATGTATATATATATATATATATAAAAGTCCATACATAGATTTGACATATGTCCCATGAGAAGTCGTTATTGTTGTGATGGCATGGCTCAAGACCTATGCATCCATTACAAATAGTGGGGCAATGAAAACCTGTTCTTATTGCCATTGCTCTGGAAAGGTACTAAAGTGTTCATGACATGACTGGTATAACTTTCCATAAATAGATCACACATGTTGGCCATTCCATATGAATTCAACACAGCCAAAAACCTGACCCTCTCTGACTTTGCTCAAATTTTGCATACTTGTTGGTATAACTGAGAAAATAGCCTACACAAAATTTCTGATCTCTATCATGACTGGTGTCCGAGATATGGGTAAGCAAAGTTTGGCCAAAATCATGCTTGACCGCCAACATTTTAATGATATTAAATACTAAATCGACCATAACTTCCTTATTTATTATCATACAGAGCTGATCAATACCTTGTTCTAAAGGTATTTGGAAACCCTATCCAATGGTATCATTCCTTTCTTTCTATCAGATAATACAAAAATATTGATTTTATCTGACCTTGGGTGACCTTTGACCTTACCTACACCCGGAGTACCTCATCTGACAAGGAAATCTTGATGTCATTTAATAGAGTCATCTATCCTTTAGATATGTTAAAAAAATTAGAGTGGTCAATGCATGGGTTTTGGAGATATAGTCTGTTTAGTCAATGACATATACAGAGGTCAGTAGAATTATTTCTCCCACCCATAAATATTGACCAAAAAATTGAAAGTGGATGCCTGCACTTCAATGGATGATGAATTGGGAATTCTTTCAACTCCAAACCCAAAGCTATGGAAGACACTTCCCAATGAAACTGTCAATGTGGGTAAAAATTTTTATGAAAGTGATGATATAAGTCATCAGATGCCGGGGAAAAAGACTGTGTATCAATTAGAACTGATGGTCAGAAAGTGAGTATGCAAAAGAAACTTATTCTGTGCAATCTCAGGGAAGCCTACATGCGTTTTAAAGATGAACGCCCAAACCGAAAGATTGGATTTTCTTAATTTGCTTCATTAAGACCAAAGAGTACATCAAAATGTAAATCTTATGCTTGAAGGAGCAAAGATTTCCAGTGTTCCTGAATTTAGAGTTCTTGTTGCAGATGACTATAATGGGACTGTAGCGTATAAACACCTATTGGCCCATCTAGCATATAACCCAGCACAGCCCAACTGTTACATCGAAGAATGTGCTTTGTGTGGTAATGTGAATGAACTTTCTGATTGCCTCAAAGATATATTTGCGAAGTTATCAATTGATGAAGTGACATATAAATCATGGGTTACTGTGGGGAGAACAATATTGGAAACACTTGTGAAAACAGTTGATGACTTTATTGATGTTCTCGTGGAAAAGCTACTTATTCTTCTACGACATGATTTCATTTCAAAAGAACAATCTGCATATATAAAGATGATAAAGGAAGGAAACATGGATGGTGAAGTCATGATTATTGGAGATTTTGCAGAAAATTATACATTCATCCCTCAAGATGCTGAACAAGGGTTTCATTGGACAAACACTCAAGCTACCATTCATCCATTTGTTGTTTATCATCATTTTCCAATCATAGATAATTTATCAACAGATCTGAAACACATCAGTTATGTGATAATATCTGACACGATACAGTTGCTGTTCATTGCTTTCAAAGGCAACTTTTGAGTTTTTTGAAATCTAAGAACTTACCATTTAAGAAAGTGTTGTATTTCTCTGATGGTGCAGCACCTCAATATAAGAACAGGAAAAATTCCCTCAACCTTGCTTAGCACGAGGATGACTTTGGTATGCTAGCAGTGGCAGTTTTTGGAACTTCACATGGAAATGGCCCTTGTGATGGAGTCGGTGGGACAGTCAAGCGACTTGCAGCCAGGACTAGTTTACAGAGACCATATGAGGATCAAATCCAGACACCCAGACAGCTTTATGAATCGACAAAAGATAATATTCCTGCTGTTTAATTTGTGTACATCAGCAATGAAGAAGTCGAAGAAGAGCGTGTATGCTACAGGATTGGTTTGATTGTGCAGTAGCGATTTCAGGTATCCAAAAACTGCATGCATTTGCTGCAATCCCAGGATCACGATTTAGTCTCATAGTTAAAGAGTTCACGCTCATCTGTATCAGGAACAAAGGTGCAGGTCAGTGACACAGCTAGTAAAGAGCCTCTTCTAATGGAGGAGCTCACTTGTTATGTAACATGTGAATATGATGGAAAATGGTGGCTAGCCCAGTGCTGTAACTTAGTGAGGGCCGTGATGCAAACGCACTTGAAAATGACTGAGGGCATTCGGATATCAAAAGTCAGATGCCCTCATGAGCATGCTAATTTTTTGGTGCTTGGGAAAAATATCAGTACCTTAATTATTTATAAATCCATACATAGTTTGTTGATTTTTATATTATATCATGGCATAATACAAAGACAATTCCAGAATCATTGTCACTTTGAATGTTGATAAATAGCAGCTTCATTCAATGACTATTTTTTTATAATAATGCAAGTATGTTTACTGATTTATTATATGACATATTAGAATGCGGGCAGCCTAACCTCAACGAGAGCACTCTATTTTAATTTTTACCATGCCCTGATGGCATTCATCTCAAAATGCTGTTACAGCACTAAGCTATGTTCTTAATAAGTCCATAAAGACAGATGAGGTGAGACTTAAATTCTTGCATCCTTCTGGACCTTCTGTTTCATTTTCCTATCCAAGAAAGGATGATGAACTTTAGTACCTCACAATGCTGTTCTGACTAAGGTAAATCCTACAGCAGCTACCGGGTTAATTTTTTTAACATACCTAAAGGATAGATGACTATAAAATGACATCAAGATTTCCCTGGTCCAACGAGGTACTCCGGTTGTAGGTATGGTCAAAGGTCACCCAAGGTCAGATAAAATCAATATTTTTGTATTATCTGATAGAAGGAAATGAATGATACAATTGGATAGGGTTTCCAAAAACCTTTAAAACAAGGTATTGATCAGCTCTGTATGATAATAAATAAGGAAGTTATGGACGATTTAGTATTTAATATCATCAAAATTTTGGCAGTCAAGCGTGTTTTTGGTCAAACTTTGCTGACCCATATCTCGGATACTGGGCAAGATAGACTCAAAATTTTGTACAGCTCCATTTCTCCCTAAGTACTCACAAATGTGTGAAATTTGAGCAAAATCAGAGATGGTCAAGGAAAAAAGTACATCTTAGTGTGTTGATTTGACATGGAATGGCCCATGTCAATAGTTCATAAAATACACACAGATTCTCTTGAAACATTCTCTGTTAATAACAAACACCAACTTAATTGTGTTCAATATCTGACGGGCTGCCACCAACACGCTGATCAATTCCCAACTCAAAATGTATCACATGCATGGGACGTAATCACGCTAATTTATTTGCTCAGACAGTTCTTCTAAGATGACATTTACCTCCCTTGCACCATAATGTCAATGAAAATGAGCAAGATTTTGCACACACCTTTGATAACGAATTTAGACGATATCAGTCTGTTTAATAAAAAATAAACGTGTAAGAGTGTAGGCCTATTCAGCAAGAAAAATTGTACTATAACTACATGTATAACCAATTACAAATATTGATCGCCGGAATTGAAAAAATTGAAATCAGAATTCCCGTTTTCAAATCTGCATTTCTTGCTTATTTCTTTCTGTGTGCTCGCGCAATTTATATGAGCGAGACAGATTTTGATTGTATTTCAACCATATTTTATAAATTGCTATTAAAATTATGTTGGCACGCAGGCTTTGAAATAAATTTCATTTGAGTTTTTCTGTCTGTCTGATGGCTGTGTGTACCGTATCTAAAAAAAAATACTGTTTGGGTTCAAATTTCACAAAAAGCGTGGTACGAATTTACCATTTCAGAGGATGTTCAGACTTACACATAAGCCATGTTGGAATTAACCTTTTAACACTCATATTGGGCAAAAGCGCCTTCTGCAGCGGTCTTGAGAAATGCCCATTTGCAGACCAAGAAAAGAAAATATTTTTAAATTTACCAGAGGAATGACTGACTCGATAACCGAGACAGTCATGCCAGTGGTAAATTAAAAAAAATTGTCTTCGCTTTCTCTGCAAATGGACATTTTTAATGAGGAAATTTACGGTTTCTTGAACAAATGTAGGGTTAAAGGGTTAAAAATAACATGGATCGTATCAAATTCTTGTTATACAGATACATGTATATCATATGTTTTGCATACGAAAGGTGGTGACTTCACACTAAGATTACGTGAAACATTGGTTGTGATTCAAATTTAGAAAATCCAGACCATTTGAAAAATCATAAAATGGCACAAAAATTAGAAGGTGAATGTCCACATTCTCTGATTGAAATTGGTTCACGCTTGCGTACAAAGTGATCAGAGATTAGCTAGAAATAGGCGAGGCAATTTTAGATTGAATTGGATGCCACTGTTGAGGTTTGTTAGCCTATCAATCTTCCAATCCAATTCGGTTTAATTATGTTCAAATATATTTAACAGAAACTTTCTTACATTTTCTTAAATTTTACTAACTAGTGTGTTTCTGTTTCTGTTTTGGAAACATGTTAAATTATTTCTGAGCTGTACAGTACGTTATAAAATGTTGTATATGATTTATTTTTGTGTCTTTCTTTGCAGGGTAGTGGCAGTAAAGGATTTGATGTGGTATATGACCAGTGTGTGCGGTGTTGTGCTGGCTTCCTCGATAAGGAATCATAGGGCAATACGAACAATATTTAATACGTAATCACATGGTCATATAGATTCTTAATCTGGCTTCTTTCAACTCGGTAAATTCGACTTTCAAATTACTTTGCTTACACGGTTAGATTCTGCTGAATTAGATAGAGTTTAATCACGTTTTGAATTAGACAGGATCTTATCATGTAAATCAATACGTGTGACATGATAGAGTTGCGACATAGATGGATTTGTCAGAAAAGTTAAGAATTTTGACTCGTTCTATAGTATTTGCGAGTCGCAACTCAAAGTCTGAAGGTGAAAGCTGAATTCTCTGAGTTGAAATAATGTTGGGCAACCTCAATGGCTTGTAATTTAGGCTGGGTTTACGCAATTAGTCTATAGCTAGCAACTGCTTTAATGTGAATGAGTTGATGTGTGTATCAGTTCACATAAATTGATAACTCTTGTAGTGATTATTGACTAACAATGGACAGTTTTTCATGTGACATCATCACTGACGGGGTCAGTTTATTACGTAATTAACCCTTAGTGGTCAGAATTGGTCATGGAAACAAAATGTTTCATTATTTATTGTCAACTCGTAGTTGATAAGACTATTTTTTGAAAATTTACTACTGGAATGACTGGCTCTATTATCGAGCCAGCCATTCCAGTAGTAACTTTCCAAAAATGGTTTTCTCTTGGACTTCAGTGGACATTCTTAAAGACCACTGTAGACATAGGTTTTGGCCGGCTTTGGCCAACTATTAACGGTTTAAATTCCATTCAATTCAATTACATGAATTCCTTTACTCATCTGCCTCCGGTCAGGTTGACCTAAGTATGACCCATCCTGTGCCTTCATACATACATCTGTCTATGCTTCTGTCCATACATCCCCTAAAATTTTGTTGTTGCAATTCCTACAGTTTGACAGAGAATTGTTTGAAACTTAACAGGATATAACTGTACAACATGCAAACATGAACCTATTGCTGAAATTTCTTGCATCAGTCAATCCTGTCCATCGTCCGTAGGTATTACTGTCCATCCCCGAAAATCTTGTCACTGCAACGCCTACAATATGAGAGAATTGCTTGAAATTTTGACCGGATGACTACACCACCCAAACAGTTACCGCGACAAATTTTTCGAATTGTGTGTACATTCCGGACAAAGGCATGTTTAGACACGATGAAGACATACCACCAACTGCACCCCCGCTATGGGTAGCATCATTTCCCTAATCTAGACTAATATAATTCCGTGGAAAACGATGCATTCACTTTTACTGTAATGGGAAAAACTCGTGTTGATGATGTACTCATGTTGGGTGGGGGGGTGCTTGGTGTGTGAGGGTGAATGTCGGGGCCTCAGGCTGACGTTTTCTTGTTATAGTATAAGTTGCATAGCTTTAGCGTTGACCTTTTAAGTTTATTCATTCATCATATGATGTCATAACCAATTACGTGACGTGCAGGATGATGCCATAATCTATGACGTAGATAAGTGCATCAGGAACGCATAATTGGTGACAGGCTAAGGATTGTTGTATGAATTGTATGTCTACTAATTAATAAATATGCTGTTGAATATTTTGAAACTTATTTGATTGAGCACTGTTGCTGCCATAGGCAGCAGCAGCACCCTCTCAAATTAGTTTCAAAATATTCAACAGCTTACCTGTATAGTTTTCTGTAAATTGATAATCCCAGCATTCAGGCTTTGATCGATCCCAACACGAGTGAGGTGTGGGGGGAGCTTAGCTAGAGATGGGCGGGGCATAGATAAAATTGGAATGGTCCATTACAGCCTGATGTCATCTTTAGTGATTTTATTATCTTGGCTGCTGTTATTTAATTGAATGCATGTATTTAACACGCTTTAACCTCACTGAATCAATCTACCTAAATGTTGCATCTAGGAACATGTAGTGATTATTGTTGAAATATTCTGGTCTGAGTAACGCTAGATATAAGAATACTCTGGGATTTTATGGCATATGACAATATGCATTAATTCCCACTTGAATATCATTAATGGTCAGTATTGGTCAGGAAAATTTACAGGCAAATTCAAGAGAGAACTATTTTTTATCATTTATCACGGGACCGACTGGATTTTTATCAGACAAGACAGTCCAGTGATAGAGTTTCAGAATGTCACTTGGTTTATCAGACAAGACAGTCCAGTGATAGATTTTCAGAATGTTACTTGGTTTATCAGACAAGACAGTCCAGTGATAGAGTTTCAGAATATCACTTGGTTTATCAGACAAGACAGTCCAGTGATAGATTTTCAGAATGTTACTTGGTTTGGCCGGCGTAAAGGATTGTTGTGATTTTAAATTTAAATTATAATATAGTATATGATGTAATTCAAGTTGTTCTTAAAGTTACAGACATGATCGCTGTATTAGTGTATCATGTGATCTCGATTATTTGGAGAACAATTTGACTGAATGTAATTTCTGATGATGATAGTAATGACTTCCAGCTCACTGCTTAGAAACAAGGAATTCCTTATGACATAGGGAAAATTATATTGAATATTTTGAAACTAATTTGACTAGGAGCTATTTCTGCCTCTGGCAGCACAATGTCACAGTCAAATTAGTTTCAAAATATTAAACATTTGTCTATATAGTAGTTTTGAAATTTAGACCCTGGTCCTTAAGGAGTTAACAGGTTACTGATCAAGTCGGTCAAAACCTGCCTCTTCAGTGGCCTTAAGAAGTGTTCATTTAATCTGCCGGCGATGAGAAAACTTTGAAGATTTACCATGGGAATGACTTTCTCGATTTACAAATCAGTCATTTCAGTTGGAAATTAAATAAAAATAGACTTCCTTTGTCCTGCAGTGTAATAAAAACATATTATCTCTGCGGCAAATCCTTAAGACCTTACGCTGAGATCTGGTTAGTCTGAATGGTTGGGAACTGATTTTGCTCCCTCCTTTTATACTCTCTGGCCAGGGCACCACTGATGTTTGAGGAGACCAGGCATCAACAGGGGTACTGCAAGGTGCCCCTTAGAATAGATGAAGAATGGTGGGCACCGCAAGTGTGTACGGTGCCCGTTTTGAATGTATCCGCAGGATTTGCACAAACACAAGAGATTTTCTCACACATGGAAAAAACCTCCGTGAACACTTCTTAGCAAGAGGGTACCCACTTTCAGTACTGGACTCTGCATTTGAAAAAGCTCTGGCTTTAAAAAGGGCCGACATACTTTACCAACCTGCCTCCAATGCAACCGCCAGGAAACAGAAGAATACCAACAGTTCATTCTTTATAAGCGACTACGGACACTAGTGTCTTCGCAAAAAGAATAATCCTACGCTACTGGCCCCTATTGGAATCAAACGCTAGATGCCGCGTAGCCTTCCCAAACCCACCCAAATTCGGCTACCGCAGGAATCCCACAATAGATGACAAAATAGTGAGCGCTCGCCTGGTTAATCAAGAAAAAGATAAGCCCACATTCTGTAACCCTTTTGAGGTCTGCAAAACACAAAATTGCAACATCTGCAAAAGTATTGGAGAAAACCCCTTCTTCACCAGCAACCATACAGGCTACACATACAGATGTAAGATTATAGGTAACAGCAAGACACGCAACGTCATCTATCTACTCTCCTGCAAGCTCTGCGGAAAACAGTATGTTGGGGAAACTTTGCGAGCCTTTGGTGTCAGAATAAAAGAACACCTACAAAGTATCACCTATTTCTACAGAAAGGTCTCATACGACACTCCTGTTTTCAGAGACTTCAACACCACAAAACACTGCAGAAACGACATGCAGTTTCGCAATATCCAAGTCCTCTCTTCAGATCCACAGGATCCTGAATCCACCAAATGTGGACGACAAAAAGAGCATCATTGGATTCATCAACTCAACTGCATGGACCCACAAGGCATCAACAATGCAGCATAAAATCGCATTTGATGAACGCATACTCTTGGTCATGAACAAAAAGTCCAGCCCCAGACCCACGTTCATGTCATAGTTATTATCCCTTCCTTTGTCCTGCAAATTGAAATTTACTGAGCGAAGATTTTGATTTACTTGACCAAATTTGACAAGAGAAGGGTCGACTCCATTGCAATCACTTTCAAGCTAATTTATTTATCAAAGTTATGGATGATGTATCAATCAAACTTGAATCATTGTTACAGTTTTACAGCATATGTATAATGGTGCCAATATAAATTATACACATTTTAACAAATTTCTATATTTTTTGTTGAGTAACTGATAGCGTACCCTTTCCATGTTCTCACTGAATAATAATTATTCTGATCCTCTCAGTGAATCTATGATATTCTATAGTCAGCTCTGTCTATGAGTGGTAACCAAAGACATGTGACTCATGGTCCGATCCAGTATGTCGGTGGGATGTTGTCTATGGGGTTCGACAGCCCTCCTTGGTTTCAGGCTTGGTCTCGGGCTGCACGATTTGTTTGACTGATTGAGGGTACAGCTAAGTCTTAGATTTCTCTATAGAACATATCATGATAATATACTGTGTTCTCTGACTGCGGCAGTTTGAAAACATTCTGCACCTGAAGTCAGCCCATCCTCTAACATCACTGTTTCTTGTGTTCGTACTATAACCCATCATCACTGGCCAGACAGTATAGTTTCAAATCATGTGCTATCCACTTGTTGCAAATACAATGCAGTCCCACTGTCAGTGAAGATGGCCCAACAAATATTGTATGTTCTGTGGTTGCTACAAGACACCCCTGCAAAGACAGCCTTGGAATTTGCTGGACTTGATGCCAACATCTACAAAGAGCATAAAGGACGTCACTGCACCACCTAAGTGCGCTACGTACTGATCTAAAAGAAGCCAGACTAGGTACACTGACAACCTAGAAGAGCCTGAGGGAGATAAGGACTCTCGCTAAGGACCAGCAATAGTGGTCAATGAAGAAAGGATGTTTGCAGCTGCAGGATGTTTTCAAACTACTGCCGCCCCAGAAGACACACACACACCTGCATATCACACACGGATTCAGCAAAGGAATACAACTATAATGGTTCAAAGACGGATGATTGTATCTATGCAATTTCATTTAAAGGCCGAAACATCGCCTACCAATATTAGATCACCTGGCCAGAAGGGTCAAGTGAGTTTATGCCGTGGCCACCATCCGTCGTCCATCCCTCAAACTTTTCTTTAATACTTTCACAAGAACCACTGGCAGTTGGCAGAAAACATTCTCAGGGCATAGAGATTCAAGTTTATTCAATAGAAGCCAATCAGCCAGTTTGGCTGGTGGCCATCTTTGATTTTAGCAGATTATTTTTTAAACATCTAAAAATCTTCAAAACCACTTAGGGGATTGATGCAAAACTCATGACACACGTAAATACGAACAGGCAAGGCCAGACAAGTGAATGAATCGCTGAAATGATCAGCAAAACGGAGTTAATGAATGGATGGATATGTTGCCTATTGGCACATGGGAAGTGCGCCCTTTACAAACGGGCACGATGATAACCAATTTGCATATGCGCCTGCACCATTTACAAATGGGTGCACAATTTACAAAACGTCCTACGTCGTTTACAAATGGGCCAAATTGGTTATTGGGTCGTTACACACACACACACACACACACACACACACACACACACACACACACACACACACTGCTAGCCCTTACTAACTAGTCCACAGACTGACAAGGTGATTAGGGCGTGAACCTGGGACACGTCAGGAACGTGTGTCAGTAACGTGTCGATGAGGACTTGGCAGAACCTTCCTCTGGTGAATCTTGAGCAGCTAATGGACCGACAGACCAGCAGGCTGATTTTATCAGTTCACGAGTACAGGCAGCTCGGATGGCCGTTATTGTCCTGGGATGGACAGGACCAGATCATGTTACGTCTTGGGCCTGCCTTGTATAGGTCGAGTTGGTGGATTGGTAATCTGTCGTACTTGTCCCAGCAAACTGGGGTGTGGGCTGGTTGAGACTGGTTCGCTGTGTTCTAGAGTTTTGTTGACGTGCAGAAATGCGTTCTTTCTAGTGCAATATTAGTTCACAACAGAAAGTGATGATCCCCAGCTTTGCTCAATCCGCATAAGGATACTTGCAAAGCATTGTCACGGACTGACTAAGTATTACAGGTCGAAACAAAAGAATAACTTTCACCAGCAAGATGCCGAATGGACCTGTATCACTCACCTGGAACATAAGGATTTTCAACTAGAAAGGTCATCACCTGTTAGTAGAACCCTAATGTTTGGGCAGAATCTCAACAAGAACACGGATGCATCCTACTAAATTTGGCTAAAATTGGTTCAGTGGTTTTCGATTAGACACTTTATATTTCCCATTGCCAAATGTCAATTACTATAGGAGTTAATGGTGAGAAAACAATCCAAGATAGTTACCCACCCATTTACCTGACAGTTTCGAAAGTGGTCACATTTGAAATTAGCATACCCAAAAACTGAAATAAAAACAATTCTGGCTTGAACAAACTTGGTTCAGCTTTTGCCATAGATGAGGTTTTATGATATTGGAATTGATCCCCCAAGCAGCTTCAAAGATTTTTAATGACATTTCTAAAAATTGGCCACATTTAAAGATGGCTGCCAGTTAAATTGGCCGATCAACTTTATTTGAACAAACTTTGAGCCCTATGAAACAAGAATACATCCGAACAAATTTGTTTAAATTTGTCGACTGGTTCTTGAGAAGACACCATTTTAAATTTACCATTGCTTTAGTATAGTTGTTGGCGGAAAAAAGCCGCCAAACCATTTATTCGAAAATCCATCCAATAAGAAAATCCAATATGGCCAACATGATACATTTTGATTGATCCATGGCAGCCATGATTTTTTTACGTCTTAATTTCCTTTGAACAAACATTAATGGCCCTCAGACACTAATAATATCTCGTATATTTTGGCACGATTCGTTCAGCGGTTCTGGAGAAATCATTTTCATGAAAACCATATCATCCATGGTTGCTGCCGATGCATTTTGCCAAGCATTTGGCCAATCGCATTCCCTCGAACAAACTTGGTTCAGTTGTTGCCCTAGATGAGTTTTCATGGGTTTCGAATCAATCCCCTCAGTGGCTTCGGAGAATTTTAATGATGTTTCAAAAAATCTGCCAAAATCCATGATGGCCACTGTGTTGAACAAACTTGGATCCATATGGCACAAGGCTGTGTCCAACAAAATTAGATTAAAATCGGTCAACTGGTTCTTGAGAAAATATTTTAAATTTCCCATTTATCAGACAGTTTGAAATGCAGATATATGAGATAAACATATGCAAACACTTAATAATATAAAACAAATTTCGGCTTCAAAATCCATCATATTAAAAAATCCAATATGGCTGTCAAACACTACATTTTGATTGGTGCAAAGAGGCCGTGTTTTGGACGTATCAACTTCCTTTGAACAAATTTGAATGGCCCGTAGTGCCTAATAATATTTCCCAAATTCGGCCAAATCCATTCAGCGGTTCCAAACGAAGTCATTTTCGAGAAAATCAGGTCATCCAAGATGCTCTCCAAAACATATGGCCAATCAAGCTCCCTTGAACAAACTTGATTCAACTCTTGCCATAGATGATATGTCATGAGTTTTGCATCAATCCCCTAAGTGGTTTTGAAGATTTTTAGATGTTTAAAAAATAATCTGCTAAAATCAAAGATGGCCACCAGCCAAACTGGCTGATTGGCTTCTATTGAATAAACTTGAATCTCTATGCCCTGAGAATGTTTTCTGCCAACTGCCAGTGGTTCTTGTGAAAGTATTAAAGAAAAATTTGAGGGATGGACGACGGATGGTGGTTCTTGTTTATTTATATGTTTGTCCATCCATCCGTCTGTCGGTTCATTCACTATAATTTTGGATTGAGAGCATATTTGATTGTTTTGTATAATGTCTGTACATTGGACAACATTCATAAGCACTTTAAATAATACTCAAATTTTTGAAAGAAAAATCTTTTCATACAAAATACCCATTTGCCAAGCGAGAGAATATTTTTCAAAACTCAACAGCACTTATTTATGCACACATTAAAACAGTACTTTGATTAAAACTATGTGTGCATCACATGTCGCCCAGCTATTAAGCAGGTAGGCTATGTCATAAAAAGATTCATTGAACCACCACCTTGTTGGAAAGACGGCTATAGACGGTGTTTCTATAGGTAAGACGTCTCAAAAGAACTAATCCAGTGACTGAAAATTAATCATTGATCTGCGAAGGTACGGCTAGAAATCACAATTCGTTTACAAATATGTAGATTTCCTATTGGCGCAATTTTATATTAATATATGATCCATGCGTCGTTTAGAAACAGTTGCGCCGATAACATTGTCATATGGCTCTGCGCCGTTTTCAAATGGGCGCGCCGATAATAAATTGGTATATGGGCCTGCGTCATTTACAAACGGGAGCGCGATAAATTGTCTTATGGGATTGCACTGTTTACAAAGGGGCACGCCGATAACAAATTGGTACATGGGCCTGCGCCCATTACAAATTGGTCAATTTGGTTATCGGCGTGTTACATGTGTACTGTACCAATAAAGTCGATAAGTCATGAATAGAACCCGAGACAGTTATGATTGCGAATCAACAGACACAAGGTGAGTCAGACACGACACGTCACCAATATACTTGCAAATAGGCGCGGAAATAATTTACTTTTTCGGTGATTTGTCGGTGAAAGGGTTAATACTCTTAGCTGATAAGATTTAAATCGGAATGATTGAAAAACTGTTCACGCGAATACAGGAGCAGACCATTTGTCGTTTCGTACAACAGATCACGCCGAAATGACTATATGGTTTCTTCACCACAGCAGGAACTTCTGACACGACAAAAATGTACTTCTCCATAGCGCTACCATTCTAGTGGACCAAGCAGTTGTGGATAACTTTGTTTTCTTTGTGACAGGGAGTACCCCAGATTTTGTTTACCCTGCCGGTAAAATTGTCCCATAATTGGCATATATATCATCATGTTTAACGTGTGATAACCACCAAGACCAATCACTAGGGAAGGCTATCAGCTCAATTTGTTAACTGTAGACATTGATCTATCAAAGGTACCACGATGCTTGGTCCCTCTGCTTGATAACAAAATCCTGTCTGGCTCACGAACTGCAAGTACGACACCAACTTCACATGCACTGTTAGCCAGAATGCTGAGATTGATGGACGACGAGGTTAGGTGTTCTTCCAGCCGCTGTTCTATGTCGATCGGATACCAAGTCTGCCATCAATGTGGTTGCACAAAAGAATTTCAATGGTTCCAGGTTGTCTAAGGACGAGGGCACAGGCCAACGCCCATCCATGATGAGAGAAGTATTTAACATTTCGATACACCCTAGTACAGAGTTACGATCACCCCCCTGTTTCGATCCAAGGTGTGGTGGACGGCAAGTGTGAGCAATGTCAGTCACGCTTTCTAACATAGCAGTACACACGCAGGTGAAAATCAACTCCTTGGGGCGGAACCAGCCGGTACAGCAGATACCCGCTAACACACCTACCTTTCCCAGTAGGTGTACTGTTGTGTCTTCAATTACACTTATTTAAGAAGGATCTCAACTGATATTACATCTAGCAAGACAAGAGACATACTCTTAAAACGTCTAAATCTTTTTTTTAAATGTCTTAGAAAGCGTGTGTGTCTTCTCCATCCACCTCCCACCCCCACACACCCCACCCCTCGCACACACCGCCCGTGAATTGCATGCGGACGCCCATGTGTCACCTTTGGCATCTGAACACCTATTCATATTCAAATAGGAATTCAACTGATATTACCTCCAGAAATACAAGTTATACATTCTTAGATCATGTTCTATCCTCTGCCCTATAAAATTCCTGGATCCATCCCTATAACTCCGAACCTTTGGCAAACAGATGTGGTTAGTGACAAGACCAAGGTTACCATCGTCAGTCAGGCAGCAGTCAAATTTGGGGTCGGTGAGCACGACCTGACATCCACACTAAAAATAGAAATCCATTTTAGCTATATCCCGCCCATTTCTCGCTAATCTCCGCCCATTTCTCGCTAATCTCCGCCCACCTTTTTCGAACACGCCTTGGGCACAACGGATAAACATCCATCCAAGTGTGGAGATCACGCCAGCAGAACCAGTGTCCCTTTTGTTGCTGGAAGCTGTTGCCGTTGTGTTTGAAGCCTTGGAAAATTGGAATACCTCTGCGATCTCACGGGAAAGGTTCCACCCAAGTTTGGAGAAGATCCCTCAAATAAAACCAGAGTTATTGAAACATGTCTTAGGAACATGAAGAAGACCAAACATGAAGAAGACCAAGAATACATATTACAAATAAACAAGAGTATTTCAAAACTTATTTATATCTAGGACCTATAGTCTCTTTAGCAGTTTAACCCCTGAATTCCTAGAAACCCAATTTCAAGGGCGAAATACTTGTAAGCTGTATGTTGCATATTTTGAGACTAATTTGGCCGAAAGCTGTCGCTGTCTGCTTCCAGTCAAATTAGTTTCAAAATATTCAACAGAATATGTATTGAATTGTATACGGTTTTAGTGTTTTGGCCTGTCGTGTCATTGAAACAAATTTCGAGAGACACCTGGGTGCCCATAGAAACGATCAGGAAAGACATCTTGGCGAACTTAGAACTTAAAATAAGATACAATAGAAAATTATAATGACAAAAATAACCACATTTGGGTACACTCGCTTGATAAACGACAAGGGGGGAAATCCAGGTTTTAGCTATGGCCGCCCATCTCTAGCTAAGCTCCACCCGCGATTTGTCCGTATTGGACTCAATCTATCCCTGCCCTTACCGAATCTCAATTTCAAGAAAACTATGCCAGTAAGTTGAGTATTTTGAAACCAATTTGAGTGGGTGCTGTTGCTGCCATAGGCAGCAACAGCGCCCAGTCAAATTAGTTTTAAAATATTCAACATAATTTGTATTAAATAGTAAATACATACAATTCATACAACTTGACGGATGACGGACATAATCACGTCATGACGTAACTGATTATGGCGTCAGTCTATATGCTACGTATGACGTCATATGACTGATTGAGAGACTGGGTTCCTCTAGTTCTTGCACTGCCTTGTTTGAATGAAAAAAATCTCTATTTAGAGATTAAAATATCTCCAACTTTATGTTCTTTTAAACTTAATGTAAAGACGTTTCTGTTTTATTAATCGTTTATCAAATTAATATTACTAGACCTCCAAGTTATCGATCTATCTCTTGTTGTAAGCGCTTAGAGCATTTTACTGTACTACACGCAGTTTTTACACGTTAGAAATGCACTTATTTTCCAGAACCGCTGAACAGTTCAGGCCCAAATTTGGGAGATATGATTAGGCGCTAGGGTCATTAAAGTGTGTTCAAGGGAAGTTGATTCGTCAAATACATGGCCGCTGTGGGCCAATCAATATGTAGTGTGTTTGGCGGTCATTTTAAATTTGTATGTGATTGATTTTGAAATCGAAATTGGTTGTATACAGGTATTTAAGCATGAATGATGATGCTGGTGGTGGTGGTGGCCGTGGTGGTGGTGACGGTGGCGGCAGTGGTCATAGTGGTGGTGGTGGCGGCGGCGACGGCTGCGACCACGATGATATTTTTCTTCAACATTTTCCAGCGAGTTGTCCCCAGCGAGTGTCCTAAGCTCCTTTGGGTTCTTTCACGTCTTTAATGGTCGTAGGTTATTTTCTTTGATTACAAAACACTTAGCAAGTTGATGCTGTGGCGTCGTTTGCTGCCTGGCACCTGTTAGTACCTACGATTGCGAATTCTGGTGTTTTCTGAGCAGGCGCATTTGCTGGCATTCGAACATAGACCATCACTGTTGCTCTAGCCTCACAGAGAGTGGGTCTGTGTTACACAGTATGTAGAGTTATGATATTAGAGTGTGCGGCCACCGATGATTTGTAATGGTTCGCAGATGTTTGCGAAGATATGCATCAAGTTTGTTCAAAAGTACTTTTGGAGCTGCCAAGCTGTTGCAATTGCATAGCATTATGGAAACACATGTAGCATCATATAGTTGCATCTTGACTTTCATGGGGACTTAGAGCCACGAATCCTCAATTTCCAAAATGACTAAGGCGATATTTCCTGTTACACTGCGAGTTCCAATGTCGGTAGAGCTGCAGACGAGAGAACCCAAGATTCTGCTCTTCCTTCACTTCTCAGTGCCGCCGGTGGGTGGTGGGGGAGGGTGGGGGCGTCATAATTAATTTATGTTGTGTCAGATAGGTATACGTGAGTTTGGCTTCATTCACGA
Source organism: Chaetoderma sp. LZ-2023a (assembly GCA_034401795.1). Taxonomy (NCBI): domain Eukaryota; kingdom Metazoa; phylum Mollusca; class Caudofoveata; order Chaetodermatida; family Chaetodermatidae; genus Chaetoderma; species Chaetoderma sp. LZ-2023a. Next base: position 157,581,197 of record CM067370.1, on the reverse strand, counting down.
AGAGGTTTGCAACCTTGAGCTGCTCTGCAGCTATTGGAAGCAGTGTACCAAGAGGAGAACACTTCCTCGTCGATAAAGTTAACATCATCTGCAAGCTCCATCTCTACTGGCACGGCTATAACTGAGATTGGAGGATATGGTATTGTAGAGTGTTCTCGAACAGATGACAGTGTTGCGGAGAGGTAGCAAGTGAAAAGCACTGGTGATAAACCATCACATTGTGGTGATACTATTGATGGTTCAAACTGTCCAGAAAGCGTTGATTTGACGCGAACATTTAGTTTTGTGCTTGCCAATACGAGTATCACCATGCAGGTGTATAGTTCGTAATCATCACAGCCAGCTTGATGGAGAAATTGAATGAGCTTCGGTCTCTGGGTGCTATCAAATGCACGTGACACATCGATTCCAATTTTGTAGATGTCTCAATGCTTTTATAGTGCTACTGATGTCAATATGCGCTGTGCCCAAAGTATGTCAGCGCTATGTCCTCTCCATTCTTCCAGTTTCCAGTAAATGTGTCATCTTATATCCTGATGCATTATAATGTCACATTTGATAGAATTTTTTGGATGCTGTTCAAAAGCAATATTGGTCTCAGGTTGGAATTGACGAATGACACATAGGCGCCCTCTATTACAGGCATGGGAGATACTTCGGGCATGAACGCTTGTAAACGTGCTGACAATATACGAACACTGACGTGCTACAAGATATTTTAGGACGAAAATTTCAGAGGTAGCCTACTGCCTTTGTGAACACCGGCAGGACAGCTTGGGTGGGGTGGTCGGTTGGGACGGATTGACAGAACAAGAAGATGTACATTTAGACATGTGCAAAAATTAATCAAAAATTGATAATTACTTTGTTTGGGCCAATAGACCTTTACAGTTTTAGCTATGCCCCGCCAACCTCTAGCTAAGCTCTCCCCACCCTTCGCCGTGTTGGGATTGATCGATCCCCGAATGCCCTGACTCAATTTCCTGAAACCTATACAGGTAAGTTGTTGAGTATTTTGTAACTAATTTGACTGGGTGCTGTTGCTACCTATGGTAGGTAGCAACAGCGCCCAGTCAAATTAGTTTCAAAATATTCAACAGGATATTTATTAAATAGTAAAGCCATACAATTCGTACCACAACGCATAGTTCGTCTTCAAGTATGCGTTCGTGACGTACTTATCTACGTCATTCATGACGTCATAATGACGCCATTGATTGCGCTGTCATTCTACACGTATCATAGTTGATTATGACGTCATATGATGGATAGATACAGTGGAAGGGTCCATTGTTTCATTCAAGAATGGAATCTAATAGCTAAAATGTATTAGCAATACAAATGTGTTTTACAGATAGGGCTACATGTACAGACAGGATATCGCCTCTTGTCGCCATAAAATTGTACAATGATATATGGAGAGCATGCATAAATTAATGCACATTTCCACTGTATCCATCCATCCATCATATTACGTCATAATCAAATACGCCACTTATAGAATGGCATCACAATAAATGACGTAGATAAGTACGTCACGAACGCATAGTTTAAGACTATAGTTGTGCGTTGTTGTACGAATTGTATGTCTTTACTACTTAATAACTATTCTGTTGAATATTTTGACACTAATTTGACAGGACACTGATGCTGCCGGTGATCGATCAATCCCAACACGGCGAAGAGTGGGTGGAGACTAGCTAGAGGTAGGCGGGACATAGCTAAAACTGGAAAGGTTCATTCATTATGTGCATGGGGGCGAAGTATTATACAGGTCAATATTAATAGTAAATATCATACGGTCGTCGTCGTGGTCGTCGTCGTCTTGGTTGTTTTCGGCACATTGGCAACGCCACGCATGATAAGACGAGGATTTGGGTATGTGTGGGTTCCGGCGGACATCACCACTTCCAACAACAAAATGCTGAAAATGACTTTGACTATTTAAAGATGTTTTGATGCTCTAATAGTATAGAAAATCGGTAGAGACATTGAAAGGCTGATACATGCAGGCCTAGGCCTATATTTTGGAAAGTAATAGGTTCTGCGGGCGGATTTAGTTGAAACTCGGTCCCAATATGCCAATTTCGTTGCCCACCGGGAGACGCATAGACAAGGGACGTTTCCAGCCTTAGCTATGCCACGCCCATCTCTAGCTAAGCTCCACCAACACCTCGATCGTGTTGGGATCGATCGATCCCTGAAATTCATTACTATCAATTTCCAGAAAACTATACAGGTAAGCTGTTGAATATTTTGAAACTAATTTGACTGGGTGCTGTTGCTATCTGTGGCAGCTACCGAGTTAAATCAAATTAATCAAACAGCATGTTTATTAAATAGCAAAAACATACAATTCGTGCAATGTATCGGACTATTAAGAGTTAAAGACGGGCTTAGTAGAATCATTCATGACGTAATGATTATGACATCAGCATACACGTTACGTAGTTGATTATGACGTCATATGATTGAGCGAGGTACTAGATTAAAAAATTAAGCGTTCGTGACATCTACGTAATTCATGACGTCCTTGTTTATGGCGCCATCCTACACGTCACGTAGTTGATTATGACGTCATATAATGGATGGATCAATTGAAAAGATCCAATGGTCAAGATGACGGACGGACGGAAGAATTTTCTTCTCGTTCGAACACTAAATTCAGGTAAGTTTCTACCGTCTTCGAAACTTTTATATTTTAATATGATTAAAATTTTGTCAAACAATGAACAAAGTTTTCTATCATGCACACATACTGCGAAGAATATACACATGTGTTTTTCTTAGTGCCTATGATGGTTACATAACGCCCAATCCGCGGGGTACTTCCTGCAGACTATATCCCTGAGGATGGCATGGCATCCGATACGGCTTCACTCAGTAGAAATCCCTAAATACGAAATCCGATTGGCTGAGGACTCGCGCGTCTAACACGTTGATTGGTCTTTATTATGGCAGGCGGAGTTAATCCCGTAGACTTTGAGGTGAAACGAAGTGATGGGGATGAGGGGGTGGGGTGTTCTCTGAAACTACCAAAAGCCGGATCAGCCGACTAAAATAACATATGCTCACGGTCCTGACGGGAGAGGATAGTATGTGTAGTGTGGAACAACTCCCCAGAGCAATCCTCGGACGTTGTCTAGATGCAAACAAGACTACCGACTATTACCGACCAGTCCCTGGAGAATTTTGGTGGCCAGGCGCGCTAGATAATGAAGATAAGTGTTGTTAAAAGTCTTCAAACCCATCCCTTTTCATCATTTGATTGGAGTGGCGGTGTGCAGTTCCAATGATTACCCCGCCCTTAAGGGACGAGCGCGAGCCGTAGACATGTTTTAAATTAACCTGTAATTCGGACAAAGGGACTAGTATAGGAAATTTAAACAAGCTTAAGGTTAAATCGTGTTAATAAACAAAACGCATCGCGAATCAGATCTTCGATTGTCCGTTCAAAGATAAAGACGTTTAAGAAATACGGAATAATATTCTGTGTATTGTATTTTGACGATAAACAAAATGTCAGCGGTGCTGCCATCGTATCTTCTGCAACCAGACATAGGTTTGGAAAGTTTTGTTCACCAAGCCGCTGGAATGATGACACCTGTGTCTTTTGATCACCATTTTAACTCGTCATCATCGTCGCCGTCATCGTCAGCGTCAACATTGACAACAATAGGGATCGTGTCACGCAATACACTAGCCACGTCTGTTCCGGACTATGGATGGGCGTCGACGACTTGTGGGCACGCGTTTTCGGATTCGAAACAGGACCAGTTGATAAAATCATCATACACTAATTCACAGAATCAGCATTCAATTGATGGGATTCTCGGGACAAAGAAGCTAGCAACTGCAATTAGCAATACAGGTGAACCCGTATAGGCCTACAAGTACAGCTCAGAATTAACATAAACCGCTTCCAAAAGAACAACATAAACGTGTTAGTTAATACAATTTTGAACACGATGTAGCTCTACGAAATGTTCTGTTGAAGATTTTGAACTTACTTTGATTGGAAGCCATTGTTATCCTTGGCAGGTCAAAATGTTATGTTCAAAATTAAATAGTCCCTATTATTTTGTTTCGGAAACTTATGTTTTATTTTGTGTTGGTGGCATGTTAGGTTATTTCTGAACTGTACTTTAATTCCTTAATTACAAAAAGTAATTTTTCTTAATCTTTTAATTTTTTAATTTGTTAAAAACAAAATTTCAATTTTCCATTTGCAGGAGAAGATTACTATTTAAAATTTTTATCATTGGAATTACTGGCTCGGTAGACCTAATTCATGTGGTCAGTTTTAAGAAATCTGAAAACTTAAAAAACTGAGACTTCTCTTGGTAATTTCTCATGGCCAATGCGGAACCTGTTTTTGGCCAGCTTGGGTGTTGAGGATTTTAATTAAAAAAATTTATTAATTAGTTTTTCTCTCGCCATTCGGCTAATATTCATTCTGTCCAAAGAATTAATTAGTACATATTCTCAAATTAATTTTCTCTTAATCTAAATTAAATTATTGCTTAATTTTGGTCTTAGATAATTTTTCTTTTTTTGTATAAATACATTTTATTGTAAATTTCCACAGATATTATTTGTTAATTCTGACAACGATATGGATAAAAAAAATTTAAAATATGTTGTGTTTAGCAGGCATATATATTATTTGCAACAATTATTTGCAATCAATTTTGTTAACGTTTAAAATTTTCAACCGAAATCGCAGTATTTCAATGTCAAGGCAATCGATCACACAAGTAAGTTGTTGATATGTTCCAAATTAAGTTGAGTTGAAGGTGTTACTGAAATTAATTTCAAACTATTCAAGATAATATGTATTGCAATAGATACGTCGTCATTATCGTCGTCGCCGTCGCGCCACCGCCGCCGAGGCGTCGTCAATAATAATAATAATAATAATATTAATAATAATAATAATAATAATAATAATAATAATAATAATAGTAATAATAATAATAGTAATAATAATAATAATAATAATAATAATTTCTCTCTTTGTATCCCAGAAACCAAACATAAAACTAGTACTTTAACAACGATGACGACGACGAAGGAAAGAGATAACAATTCCGATAACGTTGAGGATAAAAGTGACAAGGACACAAACATCGCCTCCCCTCACTCCCCCGACACGGACTCGTCAGACTGCGGGAAAAAGACACACGATGACACAGGCACAGACAAGTCCGGATCGAACGATGAAAAGTCAGAAGACGACGGGTCAGATGGACAGAAGAAGAAAAGACGAAATAGAACGACTTTTACCAGTTTTCAGTTGGAGGAAATGGAGAAGATATTTCAGAGAACGCATTACCCGGATGTGTACGCGCGCGAACAGCTCGCGCTCAGGTGTGACCTCTCTGAAGCCCGCGTGCAGGTGAGTGTAGGTGTTTATAATAATTAGTAATTAGTAATTAGTAATTAGTAATTAGTAATTATTAATTGGTATTTAGTAATTAGTAATTAGTAAATAGTAATAATAATAATAATAATAATAATAATAATAATAATAATAATAATAATAATTAATATTATTATTATTATTATTATTATTATTATTATTATTATTATTATTATTATTATTATTATTAATCCGGTGTAAATATGTTATTAAAAAGAAGAACTAACCTTGAACTTGAAGACTAAAAATTAGATATGCACTTTTCAAAAAAGTAAATCAAATTACACCCTAGACATAGTCCCTTGACAGACCCTCTCTTCTGGGGGCCACAGAATGATGGCCCGTTAAAACCTAGGTGCTTAACAGAACCACCGGCTCCTGGCTTAACATCATAATTATATGGATTTCTTTTGTTAGCTATAGTCATCGGATGCGTCAGCTGTCGGCTAACGTTATAGTGTAACGTTATAATGTGGTCTTCTTAAATATTTCCCTTAAACCAACTAAGAACTGACCCTATGTTACCCAAGTATCTGATGTCATAATAGAAATGCGTTAGCTGTCAGCTAACGTTATAGTGTAACGTTATAATGTGGTCCTCTTAAAGATTTCCCTTAAACCAACTAAGAACTGACCCGTCTGTTACCCAAGTATCTGATGTCATAAAAAACACGTCACATTTTAGCCGACGCCAAAATCACATAAAGCAAACAACCACCTGCCTTAACAACCAGTTTGTTGCCCCACACTGTGGCTATCCAAGAAACAATAACAAGAAACCTAATTGTAGAAAAATTATAGAGTAACACGATGAGAGGCTGTTTTGTAGATTTAACACAGCAATGACTGGTTCGGTTATCGAGCAAGTCACTCCGGTGGTGAATACCCAAAATAGTCTCTGTCGCGATATGAATGGATATAATTGTCTATTGTTGAAAATAAGGTTGTTCTGTATTTTAGTTTAAAAAATGACTACCTTATGTACAGCAATAACCCATTTCTAAGAATACCAATCTGACATTTTTTATAATCAGTTATTATATATTTATTATAATCTAAATCCTGATGACCCCCACAATATGACCACTATAATTTTAGGACTTTGTTATTGAGATGGCGGTACAATAACAGTAATAATTCTGTCATTACTAATTATGAAGTACGTGTAAATAATAACTGTAACTTTTATAATAATTCTAAGTTACTACTACTACTACTGCTGCTGCTGCTGCTGCTGCTGCTGCTGCTGCTGCTGCTGCTGCTACTGCTACTGCTACTGCTATTGCTGCTGCTGCTGCTGCTGCTGCTGCTACTACTACTACTACTACTACTACTACTACTACTACTACTACTACTACTACTACTACTACTACCGAAAGCACAAACAGTGGTTATATAACTAGATAAATACCAAAATATGTAATTATGAATTGATATATAATGTCTGATCGCCATAACATTTATAATTTCTGTAAATTCATATTCCCCATATGCCATTATGTGGCCTGGGTGTAAATAAAAAATCTGAAATCTGAAATCTGGATTTCCAGTTGTGGGGGTACTATACCGGTATTGATTACTTACCACAAAATGTTTTGATTAGAATTTGCAGTAGTTGCTCGGTAGCAAATTACTACAAAACGCAGTTTATTTATTAAAACTGAGAATTCAAAATATGACAGCAAAATTCTTTCGATATTTCGAATTTTTTTTTGCAAATTACATCGTAAAATATCGTGCCTGAAAGAGAATGGCGATATGCGGTAATATCGGTATATCTTGTTCTTGTTCTTGTTAAATCTTGCCCTCCTTCGTAGGAGAACCGCACCTGAGGGTGTGTGGATGCTAATTGCTCCTAAGTCCTAACCACATAAATGTCCTATATACAGCCTAACTGCCAATGACGGCATGACCGACTTAACCCTTTCACGACGAATCCGGCCGAAACCGGCCTCTGTACGGGTCTTGAGGAATGCCCATTTGTAGGCCAAGAGAATGCTATTTTTGAAAACTTACCACTGGAATGACTGGCTCGGTATCCGAGCCAGTCATTCCAGTGGTAAATGTTCAAAAATAGTATTTTCTTGGCTTGCAAATGGACATTCAATACGTAAATTTAGTCATTAAAGGGTTAATTGCAGTATCTAACTATTTATATATGATATAGCGTATATCTACCTGTACAAGATATCTAACTTACCTGCGCAATATACATTTCAAGGCCTGATCAAGGTTAGTCGAACTAAAGACAGTGCGGAGCATATGGTGATTACCTTTAACTGTACAGGTTAATTATAAGAAATGTTAGCATTTTTGGTCGTAACAACCCATAAAAATAGCTGTCCATTGCAAAGCATACCAGAGACGGTTAGAATGGGAATATAACATTATCCATGGACAACGAATACCCGTAGAAACTAGAAACGGCAGTAAGTTAGCTAGCAACGGAGGAGTTGTAACCGTACCCATTGGGTCGAGGGTTACCCCCTCATCATACATATTGGGAAAAACGTTTCAGTAATATCTATAAGTAGCCTCCAAATTTAGGAGCTCGTCTACAGATTCATTGGTTATAAAACTGCTTTTTGTACAAGGGGGAATAGCGACTAGGTCCAGACAGTACTTTTAGGACTAGGTAGACTTTTGCAGATTTTTCTACTCCAGAACCTTATTTCTAAGGCCGTGTTCTCACTAGAGACTTAATCAGGAATAACGCCATACTGACGTATGGCGTTATTCCTGATTTACTCTCTAATGAGAACACGGCCTAAGGCCGTGTTCTCACTGGAGAGTTAATAGGGAATAACGCCATACCTCAGTATTGCGCTACCCCGGTTAAGTCTCTAGATGGAACACGGACCAAGTGTGTGCAGTGAGTGAACAAGGCGTCTGCAAAGAAATTCCATTTTCTGGATTGCCCGTTTGGATGGTTTTGGACTGAGCCTTGTACAGTCAAGGATGATCTGAGTAATATCTTCAGAGTCCAGATTGAATAACCCCAAATCCAGATGATGAAGGAGAGTATTCTCAAGGTCTGCGAGGATTGGTTGTCCGGCAGCATGTAAGGCTGAACGTTCAACTACAAAGTCTTCTACTGATTCAGGAGCAGCCTGGCGCAGGCCTAAAGGTAATTTGTAATGCCATCTGACCAAGCACTAACCTTTGAACCCGATCGACCTCTAAAACTCATTTACACTAAAAATATAGGCATATACCACGTTGAATATTTTGAAACTAATTTGACTGGGAGCTCTTGAATTATTTTAAAATATTCAACAGCTTACTTGTATAGTTACCTAGAAATAGCGATTGTGGGAATTCAGAGTTCAAAGCGTGTTATCCTCTCGTGGGCCTGATGCCATTTTCATCTTATTTCTAGTCATCCTGAGAGTCTGAAATCAATAATTTATTTAGAAATCTTCATTGTGGGCTGGGTACACCAAGAGGTGGGTTGTGGGTATGTGATTATTTGGTAAGAAATGCTCGTAGTAATAGTGGCTAGCTAGCTATTTTCCCTTTATATAGGATTAGGCTATATGAAATGAAATTGATCATGAATTTGTTAATTAGGCTAAGATGGGATAAAACCTTGCTGGACGGCCGAATACTGTTATTGCATATGGGATCAAGGGATTTGTCAAATTTAGTTTTCAGAATATTCAACAGCCCTCACATTTACCTCACTTCGCATCACATTCCTAGAAACTCAGAATGTAATGTCTTAATTAGCTTTTGAAGAACTGATTTTAAATAAAAATGAGACGGAAACATCATTGCGTGATTATTAAAAAGAAAACTGAACAAATTCATTAAAATAATATAAATAATTTTTCAAAAATATATATAGTCCTCCATAATACGGGTCAATCCATTGATAGAAATCCGTAATCGTACGAATCTGAGATGGCAATATAGGCCTACAACGCGTTGAACGCCGAATTACCAGAAACTGAAATATCAGCGTATCTATGCAGGTACGCTGTTGAATATTTTGAAACTAATGTAACAGCAATCTGTTGATGCCATAGCTCTCAGTCAAATTCGTTTCAAAATATCGAACATAGTAGTTTTTTCATTCCAAATTATTTTGTATTTGTCCCATTGGGCTCAAAGGGTGAAAAGATGTCGTGGATGTATTCAAACGATTAGCGCGTGAGTGGCATTCAGTGATATGACTACTATGCAGTACAACTCAGAAAAACTGTAACACGATCCCAAAGCAAAATAAAACGTACTGGTGAATATTTTTGACTTCTATGTAATCAAATTAAGTCCAAAATATTCAACAGAACATTTCCTACATCGTCTTCAAAATTCTATTAACTAACATGTTTCTGATTCTGTTTTAAACAAAATAAAACGTACTGTTGAATATTTTGGACTTCTATGTTATCAAATTAAGTCCAAATTATTCAACAGAACATTTCCTACATCGTCTTCAAAATTCTGATTCTGTTTTGGAAACAATTCTGATTATTTATTAGCTGTACTGTAGGTTCTCGTAACGCGCGTGTCACGTGCCGAGGCCCACTATCACGTGACACAATTAAAGGGTTAATGATCCAGAAAGAATTGCTTAATCCGCGTCCATTTGCAACTCAAGAAACCTTTTTTTTTTAAATTTACCACTGGAATGGCTGGCTCGGAGTCATTCCATCGGTAAATTTTCTAAAATAGCCTACCATTGCCCTGCAAATGGACATTCCTCACAACCAGTGCAGTCGCGGTTTTGTCGGGTCTGACAATAGTTAAGCTGTGGACACAATAGTGGTTAGCACCTTATTTGTTAGATACCTGCCAAAATCTATTTCATGAATACATGTTAAACATTTGCATTTGTATTTTATTAGGAGCAGATCGGATCAGGGGGATGGGAAGTGGTTGATTAGATGCCGGATGATCGATAGGGCGTGGCTAGGGTTTTTTAATTTTCACTTAAGACTGCGTTGGCGCTTACAAAATAATTAATCTTGTAGCGGTTGTGTAACCAAGAGCTGGTTCTATCATTGATCGCAACAGCGCATCTTAACTGACGAGCAGTTAACCTACTAATAGATTATAGAATAAATGAATTGAACCGTACAATTCAGCGGTAACAGGATTAAATCAACTGCCATTTAGGGGTTTTTTTGTTATCTATTTTTTTCGTGGAATTAAATTAATTACGTGTAATTTGGCACTGATGGGGCGCGTGAAAAACAAACAACCTAACGTAATTAATTGCCCGATTGTTATCCATTGAAACCATAACGTCACAATTTCAAGACAACTAATTTGACTGGAACCTGTTAACATAACTCACAGTCAAATTAGTTTCAACGTTTTAAATAGAATATTTATTGCAGGATAAATGATGGGTCTATTATTAGTTATAATTAATCTGTAAGGGTTAAAAGAGCCTGAAACTAATGGACATTTCCAGTTTATCCATCAATCATATGATGTCATAATCAACTACGGGACGTGTAGGTTGACGTCATAATCAATGACGTCATGAATGAATTAGATAATTCGTCACGAACGGTTAATTGACGACGGACTGTGCGTTGCTTTACGAATTGCATGTCTTTAATATTTAATAAACATGCTGTTGAATATTTTGAAACTAATTTGACCTGGCGCTGTTGCTGCCATAGGCAGCACCAGCACTCAGTCAAATTAGTTTCAAAATATTCAACAGCTTACCTGTATAGTTTACTGGAAACTGATAGTCAGGGAGTTCCGGGATCGTTTAACCCCAAGACGCTAAAACTGTATTCCTCGATTGATCGTACCTCTGTCGCGTGAAAGGGTTTAGTAAAATAAATGACTTAAATAAATAAACAAATACAAATTTCATTTAAAATGCAATGATGAGGTTTCTTGCAAGTAGAATCCGACACGTGGTGTTAAAATTAGCTGTCAATTTGACCCCTAGCTAGACAGGGTCAGTGACAACTGGTGTCCGATAGCAATCTTGTTTTATTTGACTACCCAGGGACCCCGTACTCGCTACAAAATTAAATATTATACCGATAATGATCCCCACATTTACGCCGAGATAAACTTCACGTTAACGTGGAATTTTTGTGGAATTGAGTTTTGAGCTAAGTTATAGTCAAGAGAGAAAATTATGTTGGCCAGAGTAAATTTGGTTAAAATAAGCCACTATTATTTTTCTAAACATGTTTCTTTCCTGTGTGTACTTTTGACAATGTGACAGAAAATGAGATTCAGCTGAACTACAACATTACATAAAGGACCCAATTTCTTTGTAAAACGTTAACCGTGTTGATCTATTTTTATCATCTATCCATCTGACTATAAATTGTTGTTTAAAAAATTAGTCTAAATTTTTTAGTAATTAATTTTTATGAACCGGTTATATTGGAATAGGTCGGATGATCCTGTAGATTCTAATATATTTTTAATAAATTGGACCATTTGATTTTCACGTACTCTTCTGTTTCTATTCGTATTCAATGCAAACATGATACACCATTCCTGAAAATTTACTGTAGTCGGCATTTACAATGCTTGCTCAAACACAAATCATACTACATTTGATACTATTTTCTAAAGGATACCTTCATAGTTCACCATATAGCATCATGTTTGGTGTAATCTGTTTCATTAAAAATATTATTTGAAGAATTGTATTTGACAAGCCTCAATGATATCTGACTTCTCTGAACCCATATTTCGGCAGCAGTAATAGTAGTACAGGTGTGATCATGCCATCAAAGAGGGGGCATTGTAGGTCTAGGGGAATGCCATGGTGTCTCATTTCATTTCAAGTAGGGAATACATGTACACTTTTATTTCATTCATTGCGTTAGGTCTCGTTTCTTCAACAAAATGACGTTACCGTTGTGTCTAATTGGACACCCAAGAATGTTTATTCACCGACAAGTTCAATTCCCTGACCACCAATACGGAACTGTAATTGACATTTTTCTTCCATTTCGAAAAAATTATGATGTTAATTTTAGAAATATTTACATTTAGTTTCTCTTGACAGCAGTAATTTTGGAAATTTTCTAGACTATTCTGAAGCGCAGGTGCGGAATCCTGTAAAATAACGTTGTCGCCTGCATAAGGAAGAGTGTATGGCAAGATAACTATATAAGTTCAGGGTCTTGTATACATCTTTTCAAATGTTTGAAGACCGATTATATGATGTTCATATAGCCATTCTTCTAAATCATTCAGAAAAATTGCTAAATGAAGACGGTATTCTCCATGTCTCACTCCATGTGTAGGCTATATGGAAAGTAGTCAATTGATTTGTGGATTACTGATGATTTTTATTCTTCTATGCATTTTAAATGTTATGTTTAAACATTTACCAGCAAATTATTTTTCAACATTTCTTAAATACCGGCGCGCCAAACAGTATCAAAAGCGTGTTTAAAATCAATAAAGAAAAGATTTTTCGCTTTAGGCTAATAAAAGTTCAATTATACAATGCATTGATAAAATACTGCCACGTTCGATCTCCGTTTGTGGCACGCATTTTGGGATCTGTGAGCAGCTCGAGTCTCTCTCCGTATGTTTTAGACATGGAGTCAAATTGGACTTAAAGCTTTCCCTAGATAACTAAGAAATGTAATGGGACGGTAGTTGTTTGGATCTATCACGTCGCCTTTCTTCTTATAAAAGGGTATGATCCTACTTGTATGAGCCAGGTTTCGGGTAGTAGGCCTATACCATTATCCAGAATGACGGTAAATAATTTCACATGGATTGGTAATATAAGATCAGCAGTATAGACTTGATATATTCATTTAGGATTTCATACACTCCTTTGGCTTTACCATTTAAAGGTTCCGTTATTGCACTATGTAGTTCTTCAGAGGTTATAGGTAGATCAAGTTCAGAGCATTCTGCAATATTAAAATCTGTATATTAATTAAGACATAGAGTGGGAGGTTCATTCTTGAACCAATCCAAGCTTCCAAGTAGCTAGATTACAGGAGCACGCCACAACTCCCAGCCTTATTGATATCATGGGGTGCCACACAGCACTTGGATGTTTTGTGCATAGTGGCTTTCTTCTGCTTGTCTCCAAGACGTGGAGATCTGGCCATCGGGGTCAAACATCTCTCAACCAATTAGAATTGAGATCACCATTAACAACGCCATTTGACCCATCAAATGCACGTTTTAGAGCCGAACGGCTCCCTCAAAAAGTATAAAAAGAGCTGTTTCACCACAGCTCGGGCTATTCAGACTTTGACTACCATATGTAGCAGACGTCAGGCTGTCAAACCTAAAGCAAGCCATATCACCGCCTTCGTATTTATTAAAGAATATTAAAATCTGTATCTGTATCATTATCAGTGTTAATTTAGATTCATTGACTTACTTAAGATGCTACTATAAGCTTCCAATGCTAATATCTGTGTTACCTTTATTATATTTATGTTTGCCATTTTTCAGTTTCCAGAAGACCTTGCTGGCAACTTGCCTATATATTTACCTTGAAATGTATATTCTTGGAATTAAGGTTTCAAAGAGTCAAGTCGATTCCAACTCGCGTAAAACGTTGCCTGAGCTTAGCTAAAACTGGGCGGGTATAGCTAGAAATGGAGCCTTCCATGATACGATCATAATATACACTCTATCATACGCAGCATTTGATTAGCCAAAACGTGCCTTACAAAGTTACAATAGTTTGGGTTAAGTCACTTGAGGGCATTAATATGTCTATCAATATGCTGATTGATTACACAGAATAATTTAGTAGCATTTGCTGAATATCCGGTGCACAGATGCATCAATGGACCCTTCCAGTTTATCCATCAATCATATGACGTCATAATCAAGTACATGACGTGAAGAATAACGTCATAATCAATGAATCATGAATGACGTAGATAAGTTCGTAACGAACCTTTAGTTGATGACGTTGTTGTATCAATTGTATCTGTCTTTATTATTTAATACAGATGCTGTTGAATATTTTGAAACTAATTTGACTGGGCGCTGTTGCTGCCAAAAGCAATAACAGCACCAGGCCAAATTAGTTTCAAAATATTCAACAGCATCTGTATTAAATAATAAATCTGCCATGCTAGTTTATATTTCTTGCCTACTATATGGGGTGTTCAGAAGTTTTCCATCATGCATTGAATTTTAATTATTACGTGATGTCGACCTAATTCACTATATGGCATAGTTGATGGAGTTGTTTATTTGAATTTGAGACTATATTTCATATATTCTAAATGTATTAAAGTTGCATAGTCACACCAAATGCTTGAAAAGAAAATGGTTACTATCGTATATTGTTCGATGCTTAAATTGTGTACCTCAGCGTAATGAAGCGAGGTAAATCTTAATGATGATTTCATAACGTATAAATTAATATAATATTTTTATTCATGGAATTGAATTAGGGACTCGTGCCTCTAATTCAATGTCACAACTTAAAAAAAAATTATATTAATTTATGCGTAAGGAAATCATCACATGTTAAAGTTTATTTCGTTTCATTACATTTAGAAGCACGATTTAAGCCTCTAAAAGTACAAACATTTAACGATTTTATTTTCAAGCATTTTAGTGTGAATATGCACCTTTAATT
>CM067370.1:157526524-157565707 GCA_034401795.1 Chaetoderma sp. LZ-2023a | reverse complement strand
ACAATTCAGCGGTAACAGGATTAAATCAACTGCCATTTAGGGGTTTTTTTGTTATCTATTTTTTTCGTGGAATTAAATTAATTACGTGTAATTTGGCACTGATGGGGCGCGTGAAAAACAAACAACCTAACGTAATTAATTGCCCGATTGTTATCCATTGAAACCATAACGTCACAATTTCAAGACAACTAATTTGACTGGAACCTGTTAACATAACTCACAGTCAAATTAGTTTCAACGTTTTAAATAGAATATTTATTGCAGGATAAATGATGGGTCTATTATTAGTTATAATTAATCTGTAAGGGTTAAAAGAGCCTGAAACTAATGGACATTTCCAGTTTATCCATCAATCATATGATGTCATAATCAACTACGGGACGTGTAGGTTGACGTCATAATCAATGACGTCATGAATGAATTAGATAATTCGTCACGAACGGTTAATTGACGACGGACTGTGCGTTGCTTTACGAATTGCATGTCTTTAATATTTAATAAACATGCTGTTGAATATTTTGAAACTAATTTGACCTGGCGCTGTTGCTGCCATAGGCAGCACCAGCACTCAGTCAAATTAGTTTCAAAATATTCAACAGCTTACCTGTATAGTTTACTGGAAACTGATAGTCAGGGAGTTCCGGGATCGTTTAACCCCAAGACGCTAAAACTGTATTCCTCGATTGATCGTACCTCTGTCGCGTGAAAGGGTTTAGTAAAATAAATGACTTAAATAAATAAACAAATACAAATTTCATTTAAAATGCAATGATGAGGTTTCTTGCAAGTAGAATCCGACACGTGGTGTTAAAATTAGCTGTCAATTTGACCCCTAGCTAGACAGGGTCAGTGACAACTGGTGTCCGATAGCAATCTTGTTTTGTTTGACTACCCAGGGACCCCGTACTCGCTACAAAATTAAATATTATACCGATAATGATCCCCACATTTACGCCGAGATAAACTTCACGTTAACGTGGAATTTTTGTGGAATTGAGTTTTGAGCTAAGTTATAGTCAAGAGAGAAAATTATGTTGGCCAGAGTAAATTTGGTTAAAATAAGCCACTATTATTTTTCTAAACATGTTTCTTTCCTGTGTGTACTTTTGACAATGTGACAGAAAATGAGATTCAGCTGAACTACAACATTACATAAAGGACCCAATTTCTTTGTAAAACGTTAACCGTGTTGATCTATTTTTATCATCTATCCATCTGACTATAAATTGTTGTTTAAAAAATTAGTCTAAATTTTTTAGTAATTAATTTTTATGAACCGGTTCTATTGGAATAGGTCGGATGATCCTGTAGATTCTAATATATTTTTAATAAATTGGACCATTTGATTTTCACGTACTCTTCTGTTTCTATTCGTATTCAATGCAAACATGATACACCATTCCTGAAAATTTACTGTAGTCGGCATTTACAATGCTTGCTCAAACACAAATCATACTACATTTGATACTATTTTCTAAAGGATACCTTCAGAGTTCACCATATAGCATCATGTTTGGTGTAATCTGTTTCATTAAAAATATTATTTGAAGAATTGTATTTGACAAGCCTCAATGATATCTGACTTCTCTGAACCCATATTTCGGCAGCAGTAATAGTAGTACAGGTGTGATCATGCCATCAAAGAGGGGGCATTGTAGGTCTAGGGGAATGCCATGGTGTCTCATTTCATTTCAAGTAGGGAATACATGTACACTTTTATTTCATTCATTGCGTTAGGTCTCGTTTCTTCAACAAAATGACGTTACCGTTGTGTCTAATTGGACACCCAAGAATGTTTATTCACCGACAAGTTCAATTCCCTGACCACCAATACGGAACTGTAATTGACATTTTTCTTCCATTTCGAAAAAATTATGATGTTAATTTTAGAAATATTTACATTTAGTTTCTCTTGACAGCAGTAATTTTGGAAATTTTCTAGACTATTCTGAAGCGCAGGTGCGGAATCCTGTAAAATAACGTTGTCGCCTGCATAAGGAAGAGTGTATGGCAAGATAACTATATAAGTTCAGGGTCTTGTATACATCTTTTCAAATGTTTGAAGACCGATTATATGATGTTCATATAGCCATTCTTCTAAATCATTCAGAAAAATTGCTAAATGAAGACGGTATTCTCCATGTCTCACTCCATGTGTAGGCTATATGGAAAGTAGTCAATTGATTTGTGGATTACTGATGATTTTTATTCTTCTATGCATTTTAAATGTTATGTTTAAACATTTACCAGCAAATTATTTTTCAACATTTCTTAAATACCGGCGCGCCAAACAGTATCAAAAGCGTGTTTAAAATCAATAAAGAAAAGATTTTTCGCTTTAGGCTAATAAAAGTTCAATTATACAATGCATTGATAAAATACTGCCATGTTCGATCTCCGTTTGTGGCACGCATTTTGGGATCTGTGAGCAGCTCGAGTCTCTCTCCGTATGTTTTAGACATGGGGTCAAATTGGACTTAAAGCTTTCCCTAGATAACTAAGAAATGTAATGGGACGGTAGTTGTTTGGATCTATCACGTCGCCTTTCTTCTTATAAAAGGGTATGATCCTACTTGTATGAGCCAGGTTTCGGGTAGTAGGCCTATACCATTATCCAGAATGACGGTAAATAATTTCACATGGATTGGTAATATAAGATCAGCAGTATAGACTTGATATATTCATTTAGGATTTCATACACTCCTTTGGCTTTACCATTTAAAGGTTCCGTTATTGCACTATGTAGTTCTTCAGAGGTTATAGGTAGATCAAGTTCAGAGCATTCTGCAATATTAAAATCTGTATATTAATTAAGACATAGAGTGGGAGGTTCATTCTTGAACCAATCCAAGCTTCCAAGTAGCTAGATTACAGGAGCACGCCACAACTCCCAGCCTTATTGATATCATGGGGTGCCACACAGCACTTGGATGTTTTGTGCATAGTGGCTTTCTTCTGCTTGTCTCCAAGACGTGGAGATCTGGCCATCGGGGTCAAACATCTCTCAACCAATTAGAATTGAGATCACCATTAACAACGCCATTTGACCCATCAAATGCACGTTTTAGAGCCGAACGGCTCCCTCAAAAAGTATAAAAAGAGCTGTTTCACCACAGCTCGGGCTATTCAGACTTTGACTACCATATGTAGCAGACGTCAGGCTGTCAAACCTAAAGCAAGCCATATCACCGCCTTCGTATTTATTAAAGAATATTAAAATCTGTATCTGTATCATTATCAGTGTTAATTTAGATTCATTGACTTACTTAAGATGCTACTATAAGCTTCCAATGCTAATATCTGTGTTACCTTTATTATATTTATGTTTGCCATTTTTCAGTTTCCAGAAGACCTTGCTGGCAACTTGCCTATATATTTACCTGAAATGTATATTCTTGGAATTAAGGTTTCAAAGAGTCAAGTCGATTCCAACTCGCGTAAAACGTTGCCTGAGCTTAGCTAAAACTGGGCGGGTATAGCTAGAAATGGAGCCTTCCATGATACGATCATAATATACACTCTATCATACGCAGCATTTGATTAGCCAAAACGTGCAATAGTTTGGGTTAAGTCACTTGAGGGCATTAATATGTCTATCAATATGCTGATTGATTACACAGAATAATTTAGTAGCATTTGCTGAATATCCGGTGCACAGATGCATCAATGGACCCTTCCAGTTTATCCATCAATCATATGACGTCATAATCAAGTACATGACGTGAAGAATAACGTCATAATCAATGAATCATGAATGACGTAGATAAGTTCGTAACGAACCTTTAGTTGATGACGTTGTTGTATCAATTGTATCTGTCTTTATTATTTAATACAGATGCTGTTGAATATTTTGAAACTAATTTGACTGGGCGCTGTTGCTGCCAAAAGCAATAACAGCACCAGGCCAAATTAGTTTCAAAATATTCAACAGCATCTGTATTAAATAATAAATCTGCCATGCTAGTTTATATTTCTTGCCTACTATATGGGGTGTTCAGAAGTTTTCCATCATGCATTGAATTTTAATTATTACGTGATGTCGACCTAATTCACTATATGGCATAGTTGATGGAGTTGTTTATTTGAATTTGAGACTATATTTCATATATTCTAAATGTATTAAAGTTGCATAGTCACACCAAATGCTTGAAAAGAAAATGGTTACTATCGTATATTGTTCGATGCTTAAATTGTGTACCTCAGCGTAATGAAGCGAGGTAAATCCTAATGATGATTTCATAACGTATAAATTGATATAATATTTTTATTCATGGAATTGAATTAGGGACTCGTGCCTCTAATTCAATGTCACAACTTAAAATAAAATTATATTAATTTATGCGTAAGGAAATCATCACATGTTAAAGTTTATTTCGTTTCATTACATTTAGACGCACGATTTAAGCCTCTAAAAGTACAAACATTTAACGATTTTATTTTCAAGCATTTTAGTGTGAATATGCACCTTTAATTCCAATGGTTGAAGATTGCCGCAGTCTCATATTTTTACTTTTTTTAAACATATTTTTTTGCAATATGTATATAAGAGAGAGAGGGCGAGAGCGAGGGCGAGAGAGAGAGAGAGAGAGAGAGAGAGAGAGAGAGAGAGAGAGAGAGGGGAGAGAGAGAGAGAGAAAGAGAGAGAGAGACGGGGCGGGAGGGGGCGGGGCGGAGGAGAGATGTACAGTCAGATGATTTGCATTTTACAATACATATGCTTTGCCTTGTGACAGAGAGAAATAGAGACAAAAACAATGACATGAATAAAATGAACAATACTAATAACAGCAAATCTTGACAGCAAAGAAATAACTCGTCTATTAATAACAGTTCATTTTAAAATACCATTTCCCAATATGGGAGGAGTCTAGCAGAAATTTGTCAACAAGTGTGTTAAGTCGTTCAAATAGAAACTAAATAGTATATCACCTTGTCGCACCCCGTTTACATATGGTGTTAGCGAAAATTGTATTTAAACAGGCTCTATTTTATGTTAATATACATATTATATTACATTTAAGATTTTGCTTTTTAAATTGCGCTTTATTAATTTACCACATTGATAGTGCCTCCTTTCACGTAGTGTTGAAGGCACTTGTCAAATTAATAAATGCACATACACATTTATTATTTTTTGCTTTCTAACAATCTCTCTAACGCCCCATTTGTACGTGTACGGTATTGTCAGAAACCTGCTTAATTGGCATCTTTAATATCTTATTCCTCTACATATGCGCTGATTCTAGTACTTAAAACGGGCGTAAAAGCTTACCAAGGCAACTACTAGGATTATTGGTCTGTAATTTCTGAGATAAATAATATCCTCTTTCCCTTTATTTTGTTGTAGGATTATAACGCCTTCATTCCAGGCTACAGGCCTAAAACCCGAGCCCAGCATTCTATCGAACAAAGGACAGTATATTTGCATCATGATCTCTTTTGTTGATTTGATGCGTTCATTTATGATACCATCACCAATAGTAGCTTTACCATTCGTTAGATTATTTATACTGCCATATATTTCCTTTTCTGACATTCTTTGTTTAATGTATCATTTTCCTCTGTATGATGTTGCTAAATTGTACTCGTTCTAGCCATATATTATTTCCTTTTCGTTTATTTCCCTATACTAATTAAACATATCTTCCATTCTTATTTGAAATTTCCTTTGCTTTCTGCTTTCTGCGTCTGCAGACTTTAATTATTTTCGAGTATGATTTGGAGTCATTTGCACTAAAATTTCGAATCATACGGTAGAACCTATTTTTATCCTGTAATATTATGGCCCGTTCACACTAGAGAGTTAATCTGCTTCAGTGTGGGGTTACTTAGGATTAGCTCTCTGGTGTGAACGCAGCCTTACAGGGTTCAGTGCCTGCTTGTAAGTTGTACAGGCTTCAATCATGATGATTTACCTCTTAGTCCGTGTTCTCACTAGAGAGTTAATCAGGAATAACGCCATATGCCAGTATGGCGGTATTCCTGATTACGTCTCTAGTGAGAACACGGACTTATTTGTAATAGATACGCAGTGTCTCTACATTGCTTTATATTAATCCATTCTCGTTTTCTTAGGCCGTGTTCTCACTGGAGAGTTAATTGGGAATACATTTGCGCATAATTGATTTTCCAGTTATATTCCGTATAATTTGGTCTATATTATTTCGATTTACATCACTGCTCAGAAACATATAGCCGAACAAGCTAGCAAGGCTATATACTCCCTAAATAGAAGAGCCCGCAAGCTAGATCTACCAACTGATTGCCATTTAAAACTATATAGAAAAACCATTGAACCAATCCTTATTTATGGCGTTAGGCATTGAAAACTGCGCAATCGGAGAAAAAATAAAACTATCCTTCCTAAGGTTTCTATTAAATCTAAAACGCAGTACACCATCTTACACGCTTTGCGGGGAGGTGGGAGAAATGCCGCTAAAATTACTCATACAACAACGCATGATTAATTACTGGGTAACATTAATTACTAGGAAGCAAACCAAAATAGCAGCAAAAATCTACTCATACACGCTAAACAACTACAAACACAACAACACACAGTACAAGTGGTTAAACAGTATCAAAACTATACTAGAGGAAACGGGTATGGGATATCTATGGGAAACGCAAATAATATCGCAGGTGATGAACATAAAAAGAATTATAAAATAAAATCTTGAAGACCAATTTAGACAAAACTTGATAGGGGAAATGACGGAATCGTGGAAAGGGAAAACGTATAAATCATTTAAGCAAAACCTGGAAATGGAAACATATCTAGAAAATCTCTCAGACAAGAACAGAATCACCATAACAAAATTTCGAACAGGCAACCATTATCTACCTATCGAAAAAGGCCGATGGGGAGGAATCCCAAGGGAAGAACGAACCTGCAATTTGTGCGACAAGAATGACATAGGGGATGAATTCCACTACATCCTCGTATGCAATAACTTTTCTGCTGAAACTATTTCAAATTTGCTTCTTTATTCTCAACGAAAAATCAAAAATTCCTCACGAAATTATGTGCCTTTATTCAAACCATCACTAAACAATTCCAGGCAACATGAACGATACCACGTATCAGATTATGAGTCCACATCCCGATTACGCTAATAGACTTTGCCGTACTATTCCAATTGCGGCAACCCAGTCTCGCTCCTAGTTTCTCTTTCGTTTCTGTTTTGGAAACGAGGAGAGAAGACACGGGGTGCAACTGCACAATGAACACGCGCGCGCGCGCACGCACGCACACACGCGCGCATACACGCACGTACACAGACATGGAAGGCAGTTATGCGTGCATAGTAACCGGTGACAAAGACAATCAACAACAACAACTTCAGCACCAACATCAACTTCAGCACCAACATCAACTTCAGCACCAGCATCAACATCAACATCAACATCATCATCATCATCATTATCATTATCATCATCAACAACAACAACAACAACAACAACAACAACACTCCCACCACCATCACCGTCTCCACCGATGACGAATATGACAACAACGACGACGTCTGTATAATATAGTCTAATATTAATAATAATAATAATAATAATAATAATAATAAAAAAAAAATAATAATAATAATATCTACTTCTCTACCGCCACAATATGTAACATCGTAACGGACCCCACATGTCACCTTGTCACACTCAAGCATTGATAAATTTTTCTAATAGTATATCAAGAGGACAACTCTGATCCTTTTTCTTTCTTTATTATTCCTATATGGCTATGCGTGTCGGTTAGGCCTATCTAAGGCCATGTTCACACTAGAGAGTAGTCCAGTCAATCTAAGAAAAATTGTAGGTGCACCTCGGCAAAATTGCAACAGAATTTCTGTCAGTAGATTTACGGCGAAGAAGCAATGACATATTGCCAAAAAAATCTACCCAATTTTGACAGTGGGAAATATATAATTTTATTTGTTATAACCCGCACTCTTTTGCGGCGCGCTTAGTACTGATTTGATGAGCGCGTACATTTCTCTTACGGTCGTTATTTCAGAATTTAAATCGCTTATTCTCCCTTTATTCTTCCCTATATCCTATTTTTAAACTGGCACGGTTATTTAGTGTTATGCCAGGTGTAAATCTATGCTTTATGAATATTCATTTGTACAGCAGTTACTAAAATATCTGCCGTGCAACCGGATTTCTAATTTTATTCTTACGTGTTATTTGTAGTGTAGACCCCGGCTATCTGCTCTAGGGGAATGACAAGCGGATACTTTAAAATGATATACTGAGCTAAGATTACTGTCATCTTCTCGTGTCGTTTAATTTTCTCTTCTGATATTTCGCCGTTACTATGAGTATCGTGATCAAGTTATTAAATTATGTTACAATATAGCATGGCATATACGTAGTTTTATGTGGTAGGTCCACACACTTTTGGTATATTATTCATTAATACATACAACCCTCATTTTTTCCTGAATGCAATGTATTTACATATAGACCCCTGCATTTCTTTTCAACTTGGAGTGTACATGTGTGTGCCTGAATTAAATCTATTTTTCAATTATGACATCTTAAGCAATACATTTTATATCTAGCTTACCCGGCCGGTCTTTAGCTGGTGTGAAAGCTACAAAAACAAACACCATCACCACCACAGTCTCAGTGATGGACTCTACATATTATAATGTTCATGGATTTTATTTGATTAAGCGGCGATGGCCGCCTCCCCCCTCCCTTCCCAAGAACTGGTGCAGCGCGTCTACGACCACACAGAACAACATAATCAAACGTTAGATGGCATAATAATCAAATCAAATTTGAAGCACGACAGTATTTAATGTGCGTTTACATATGTTGATACACTTTCACTTAAATGTAATGCACCCGGAGTGGTGTCTGTTGTCAATTCTAAGCACTGAAAGACAATAAGTTACCAAATTTTAGTGCTAAAAATGATATTTCTGCCATGAAACATGATTTGCTAGCACCTCTGACCACTGAAGGATGATATGCTGCCAATCCTGATCATTGAAAGCATGCAATTTCACAAATTTCATACCATGAGAGATAACCTTTTGCCAAACCTAACATCTGAAAGATGACATTTACCAATTGTGAATGAGGAAAGCTGATCTGTTGTCAATTCTAAGCACTGAAAGACAATAATTTGCCAATTCTTATCGTCATTCAATGTTCAGAAGTGGTAACAAATCATGGTTCAGGGTAGAAATAAAAATCTTCAGCACTAAGAATTGGTAAATTATTGTTCTTCAGTGCTTAGAATAAACAACAGGTCAAGTGTCATCACTCACAATTGGTACATGTCACCTTTCAGAGGTCAAGTTTTATTAAAGGTCATGTCTCATGATATGAAATTTGTAAAAACCATGTTACAATGGTCAGGATTGGCAACATATCACCCTTCAGTGTTCAGAAGTGGTAAGAATTCATGTTTCAGGGTAGAAATATAATTCTTCAACACTAAGATTTGGTAAATTATTGTCGTTCCTTGCTTAGAATGGATAACAGATCAACTTTCCTGACTCACAACTGGTAAAAGTCATCTTTCAGGGGTTAGGTTTGATAAAAGGTCATCTCTCATGTTATGAAATCTTGAAAATACCATGTTATAATGGTCGGAATTGGCAACATTTTACCCTTCAATGTTCACAAGTAGTAACAAATCATATTGTAGGGTAGAAATATAGTTTTTCAGCGCTAGGAATTGGCAAATTATTGTCTTTCAGTGCTTAGAATTGACAACAGATCAACATTTCTCATTCACAATTGTGAAACGTCATCTTTCAGGGGTTAGGTTTGGCAAAAGGTCATCTCTCATGGTATGAAATTTATAAAATGCCATTTTGCAATGATCAGGATTGGCAACATATCATCCTTTAATGTGCAGAGTGGTAACAAATCATGTTTCAGGGTAGAAATATCATTTTATGGCACTAACAATTGATAACTTATTGTCTTTCAGTGCTTAGAATTGACAACAGAAACCACTCCGGGTGCATTACATTTAAGTGAAAGTGTATCAACATATGTAAACGCACATTAAATACTGTCGTGCTTCAAATTTGATTTGATTATTATGCCATCTAACGTTTGATTATGTTATTCTGTGTGGTCGTAGACGTGCTGCACTAGGTCATGAGTAGGGGTCCATCACCGCTTAATCAAATAAAACCCATCAACGTTATAATATGTAAAGTGCAGCACTGAGACAGTGGTGATGATGTTTGTTTATGTAGCTTTCACACCAGCTACAGATCGGGTAAGCTAGATATAAAATTTGTTGCTTAAGTTGTCATAATGGAAAAATAGATTTAATTCAGGCACACACATGTACACTCCAAGTTGCTTACATTTATTTGAAAAAATGTTTTCTTGGTGTATATATAAATACATTGCACTCAGGAAAAAATGAGGGTTGTATGTATTAATGTGTACTATAGCAAGTGTGTGGATTATCACCTACCACATCAAGCTAAGTTTACACCATCATAGACTGCTATATTATAACATAATTTAATAACTTGACACCATACTCATACTGAGGTCGGAATATCAGAAGAAGGGGGAAATGACACGAGGAAATTACAGAAATCTTAGCTCAGTATATCAATTTAAAGTATCCGCTTGTGATTCTCCTAATTTAGATATACCGGGTCTACACTACAAATAACACGTAAGAAGAAAAATCGAAATCCGTTAGTATGCCAGAAATTTTAGCAACTGCTGTACAAATGAACGTCCATAAAGCACAGATTTACACCTAACATAACACTAAATAAGCGTGCCAGTTTAAAAAAAGGATATAGGGAAGAAAAAATTAAAAATACGCGATTTAAATTCTGAGGTGACGAGTGCGCGATAAATTAGAAACCTATTAGGCGTGGTAAATGCGGTTCGTAATTCTAAGGCAAATTCATGGAATGATTTTAAATTGTTAAAAACATTTTCTGATATGGCTCCTGACAAATCTAGCCTCATTTTACCATTTGCGGCGGGTGTTGGGTGTGTGGGGTGTGTGGAGTTATGGTATTGGTGTGTGCGTGTGCGTGTGCGTGTGCGTGTGCGTGTGCGTGTGCGTGTGCGTGTGCGTGTGCGTGTGTGGCTGGGCGGTAGTGGTGATGGTGAGGGGTGGGAAGAGGGGAGTGTAGATTAAAAAACTATTTAGTGTAATAATTCGGAAGGCACGTGGCGTGTTATATGTATACACGAAATTTGGTACCATAACGTGAAAACATATTTAGTTTTACACATTAAAATGACCTAAAATTTAATGGCATTTAAGTGAGAATTTTGAAAGGAGTGAGAATGTGAGGGGAGAAGGGACGGGGAGGGTGAGAGGCAGACAGGCTACGCTGGGATGGAAGCATTATTTGTGAGGATTCTCACGCGACTGGTTTCCGTGTCAGTCCTGATTTTACGCCTGTCAGATAGTCTGACATTAGCATCTGTTCCGGCGTATAATTCGCTACAGCGACGAAAATTAAATGAAAACAGTAAAATTACCCAAAATACTACATTCGCCTATAGGAGCCCACACCCATTTCGTTGACACCGCGCCCCGGGAGACTGACCCGTCGCTTTTAGGATTACACGTATCTAAATAAAGCGTGAAGGTTTTTTTGGTGGTTTCCCCCGGAAAACAATTTAACGGATTGTTTATTTATATTTGTTTATTTTATGTAATGTCACACGCACGACCATGTCAAGAATGACAGTCGCTACAAGCTCACGGTGACATTTCCACGAGGACTAAGAATGGTGTAAGCTACCCTAGATCTCCGAAATAATGCAATAACGCACTGTTAAATATTTAGGACTTAATTTGATTGGAAGCCTTTTGGGCAGCAATGGCTTTCAATCAAATTAAATCCTAAATATTCAACAGAACATTTCTTACATAGTGTTTAAAATATACTACCTAGCAAGCCTCTGGTTTTGAACTGTACCGTAATTATTTAAGCCAATTTAAACCAAAATTAGCCATAATCTTCAAACTCCGGTACCTCTCCTAAAAACCGACCGTGTGGATATATTAATAGAGACATCCATACCTATCTATGCCCCGCCCACATTTCTAGCTAAGCTCCGCCCACTTCTTTGCAAGCGTTGGAATCGGTTTGAACTTGAAACCGGGATCCCCAGAATCTAAATTTCAAGTTAAACTGTGGGCTATTTTGAAATTAATTTGACTATAGTCAACAGAATGTTTAATAATTTGCAAATTTACCAAAGACATCAAATGCATACACACCCGTGACGGACTTTTCGACCACATGACGGACTTATCGGAATGTCATTTTGATCGTAACTCAACTAACCAAGTTCAAGTTCAAGTTCACTTTATTCACCCAGGGCCTTACAAAGGCATATGAGGTAGTAATATAATACATTTCTTGGCGGTGATATAAAATGACATTCCGGTAAGTCCGTCACGGGTGTGTATACACACATACACATATACATACATACATACATACACACATGCACACATACACACACGCACGCACGCACGCACGCACGCACGCACGCACGCACGCACGCACGCACACACACGCGCGCACGCGCGCACATTAATTACGTATGTTACAGTAGTATTGTGCTGTACATTATTTTTTCTTGGACAAAGTTAGGTATTTGCATAATTTAATCATGACAGGTATGTTACATATAGAGAACAGTCCTTTTGTTTTTTCGATGGTGTTGTTTTGGCTATAATAATTTGGTATATATTTAGTTTTTTGTTGAGTGAGGTTACTACAATGAAATAGGAAATGAATTTCATCTTCAATTTCGTTGCAATCTGTGCACAGTCTTTCTTCCCTGTCAATGCCTAACCAGCGCCGGGATTCTATGGCCAATCTGTGATTCAGGGTTCTGAAATGACACATGATCCTCGATTCCCTTGATGGCAGAATCGTCAAATACCTCTCAAATATAAAACTCTCTTTTAATATGAGAATAAAATTTAAGGTGAGTGGATGTGAGTAATTCATTTTTCCATCTGCTAATGAACTGTTCTTGCAGTGTTTGCCGAATGTTCTTGACCATTTGTTTTGTGTTTATATTTTCTGCGTTTAGAGCTTGTTCATTTCCGGTGGAAGTTAGTATACTTTTTATACATTCTATCCATTTAAATTTAGTCTGATTTTGATTGGCATATTCAAGGCATATGCAACCAGTGTCGTATTTTTATTATGACGCCATATAATGGAGGAATCCAGTTTTATCTATGGGCCGCCCATGTTTAGCTAGGTTCCACCCACGGTTCGTCCGTGTTGGGCCATATCCCTGAGCTCATTGTCTATAAAGTTCCAGAAAACTATACGGTAAGCTGTTGAATATTTTGAAACTAATTTGACTGGATGCCGTTGATGCCTATGGCAGTAGCAGCGCCCGGTCAAATAAGTTTCAAAATATTCAACAGCATATTTATTAAATAGTAAAGCCATACAATTCGTACAACTCTTAGTCAGTCATCAACTAAGCGTTCGTAACGAACATATCTACGTCATTCACGACGTCATTGATTATGACCTCATTCTACACGTCACGTAGTTGATCATGACGTCATATGATTTATGGATAAACTGGGAAGGGGATTAGACGTACAAGTTCTGATGCCTCTATATTTGCATCAATTAACGGCTTTATATAGGCCTACCTATTAAGTTTACAGAAACCCGTCGCTATCTATAATTAAAGCTGAACACGCGCGCACGCACCCACGCACTCACATACGAACGCACAGGCAGGCAGGCAGGCAGGCAGACACGATTGCAATACCTTCTTCCCTTTACTTGACGAAAGTAATAACGATGACGATGTCAGCTCACACTCGCAATGTTTAACATATATCGAATAAGGGATACAAACTATATTAAATTCTTGAAAACAGCCTTACTTAGTTGATAAAGACGTTATACAAATAGGGCCTACATTTGTTCAAAGACAAATGAATGGAATTCCTATCCAAACATGATGCGCCTAATAAATAACTATTTAGGACAAACGGGTGGCATGTATAACGGTACAATGTCTGCGCTCTGGAATCCGTTTGCATATACATGTACTTGTAAAATCTGCCCGTGGATACACAAACCGTATAAACACCAACTTCCCACGTAATAAGTTAAACATTTTGAAACTAATTTGACAGGAAGCTGTTGCTGCCTATGGCAGCAACAGCTTCCAGTCAAATAAGTTTCAAGATATTCAAGAGATTATTTATTAAATTATTTAATGTGGTGCCACATTAAGAAAGCTGATCTGGTCTTCCTACTTTTCTGGCTCCCGAAGACAGGTGACTGCAATCGGAAAGAGTGCACAATGTGTATGGTCTGGGAACATTGAGAATCTCAAGACAAGCTGGAAGTCATTCATTTGTGCCAATGTTCATGCTGTGCTTGGTAATCTCTCCTCAAGGATATAGCTTTATTATTGTAACTTGTAAGACATTTGAAAAGACGATTTACCCTTACTTTTTATTGTTTTCGATGCATTGTTGTTGTTGTTGCTGGCTGGCTGGCTGGCTGGCTGGCTGGCTGGCTGGCTGGCTGGCTGGCTGGCTGGCTGGCTGGCTGGCTGGCTGGCTGGCTGGCTGGCTGGCTGGCTGGCTGGCTGGCTGGCTGGATGGATGGATGGATGGATGGATGAATGGCTGGCTGGCTGGCTGGCTGGCTGGCTGGCTGGCTGGCTGGCTGGCTGGCTGGCTGGCTGGCTGGCTGGCTGGATTGATTTATGTGTTGGTTGATGGATGGATGGATGGATTGATGGATGGAGAGACGGACGGGCGGCGGGCGGGCGGTATGGCGGGTGGGTGGGCTTGTGGGTGGGTAGGTGGGTGGATGGATGGATGGATGGATGGATGGATGGATGGATGGATGGATGGATGGATGGATGGATGGATGGATGGATGGATGGATGGATGGATGGATGGATGGATGGATGGATGGATGGATGGATGGATGGATGGATGGATGGATGGATGGATGGATGGATGGATGGATGGGATGGATGGATGGATGGATGGATGGATGAATGAATACGAGAGGATAGTATGGATAAGTGAAAGTATCTATCGTATTGACAGCTTTATTTATTTCATTCGCGTTAGCCTGGTCCATTAAAACTGCTACAGGAGCCGCTGCTGTCTATCAAGACAACAGCTTTTCGGTAACTCGCTATCAGAACCAAAGTCTGTTTCTCCTGACATTTGAAGGTAGACACAGGGCGGTTATGCAGACTTACCAATTCAAGACAAAACAACACTGGTGAAAATAAACTCCAAAAGTACAGTTTAGAAATAAGTTAACATAATTCCAAAAACAAAAACATAAACATATTAGATATACTATATGGCTCGCTACAATTTTGAACACGATCTAAGAAATGTTCTGTTGAATATTTAGGACATAATTGGATTGAAAGACATTGCCGCTGCTGGCTTGGAGAGCAATGTCTTCCAATCCAATGGAACTTTCCAGTTTTAGCTATGCCCAATCCATCTTTATCTAAGCTCCACCCATGCCTCTCTCATGTTGGGATCGGTAGATCCCTGAACCTCCTGCCAATCAATTTCCAGAAAACTGTACACGTATGCTGTTGAATATTTTTGAAACTAATTTTACTGGGCGCTGATGCTGCCTATGGCAGCAACAGCGCCCAGTAAAATTAGTTTCAAAATATTCAACAGCATCTTTATTAAATAGTAAAGCCATACAATTCGTACAACACTGCTTAGTCCATCAGCAATTATCCGCTCGTGTCGTACTTATCTACGTCATTTATGACGTCATTCAGTATGGCGTCATGCTAAAGGTCACGTAGTTGATTATGACGTCATGTAATGGATTAGTTTTTGGAAATATGTTATATTATTTTTATTTTTGAGCTGTACCGTAAATTTTATTTACTTCTCCCAGTCAGTTCTGTATGGAGAAATATGTCCGCAATATGCTGTCAGTATGCATTGACGTGAATCTATTAAAATAATTTCATCCGCTGGGGCTTATTGTTTATTCAGCCCGTCGGGACCAGTTTTCGAACACGTGAACACACAAACCGCTTGACAGCAAAAATTTCCTCTCGTCGGAAAAGGAAAAAAAGGCGCGAGGGTAAAGGAGAAAACGGTCCTCCTTGTTCTTAGCGCACCCCACCCGTTCTTTCTTTCTTGTCGAGAATCGTCAGTATTTTCTCTGAAAGTACCTTCGGTGTAGTTCTGGTGCAATGGTGCTATTGTTTTCGCGCTTCTGTAAGGTAATCCCGTATTGTGGCGCGGTGGACAGAGAAGAATAAACAACTGCTCCCATCGATGCCACATCTGGGCTGACATTCCGCGGTGGTCCTGCCAGAATATACCCCCAGCTTCCAGGCCCATGTGCAACACATGCCGTGTGGAACAAACGGTGGATAGACTTTAGAGTTTAAAAACAACACGTTGAACCCGAAAATAAAAATACTGTTTATAATATGGCAGCAACGGCTACCTGTCAAATTGACCTTTCCAGTTTTAGTTATGCCCCGCCCATCTCTAGCTAAGTTCCACCCACACCTCGCTCTGTTGGGATCGATCTGTCCGTGAACTCCCTGCCTATCAATTTTCAGAAAATTATACAGGTAATCTAAGCTGGTGAATATTTTGAAACTAATTTGACTGGGTGTTGTTGCTGCCATTACAGCGCCTGCTGCCATTGGCAGCAACAGCGTCCAGTCAAATAGTTTCAAAATATTCAACAGCATGTTTATTAAATAGTGAAGATACAATTCACCTTTCCAGCGTATCCATCTATCAATCTGATGCTATATGACGTCATAATCAGCTACGTGGCGTGTAGGATGACGTCATAATCATTACGTCATAAATTATTCTATTTGGCCCGTCCTTAACTCTTAATAGTCCGCCACGTTGTACGAATTGTATATCTACTATTTAATAAAATGCTGTTAAATATTTTGAAACTAATTTGACTGGACGCTGTCAACAGCGCCGAGTCAAATTAGTTTCAAAATATTCAATATATAGTTTCCTGGAAATTGATAGTCAGATAGTCCAGAGATGGATCGATCCCAACATGAGCGAGGTGTGGCTGGAGCTTAGCTAGAGATGGGCGGAGCATAGCCAAAACTGGAAAGGTCCATTCGTACAACAACGCTTATCCCTTCACCAATTATGCGCTTGTGACGCACTTATCTACATCACTCATGACATCATTGATTATGACATCATCATACACGTCACGTAGTTGATTATGACGTCATATGCTGGGCGGATAAACTGGAAGGGTCAATTAGTTTCAAAATATCCAACAGCTTTCCTGTGCTGTGAAATATAAATTGAGATTCTGGGAATTTAGGGTTCTAAGGATTAATGTTAAGCAAACTGGGTGTGGTTTGAGCCAAATCCCACCCCCATCAGATCAGATACCCCCTAGTGTGAGGTAAAATACCCTAATCGTGTTTGGCCAATGTGAATGTGAAATAGTATGGTTAAATTAAAAGGTATTTTCTGAGTTTTCTGAACCTGTTTCTGAACCCAATTCTTAAATCCTATGTTTAAACGGTCAGATTAATCTCATCAAATTGTTCGAATTGGATCAAATCTGAATGCGTAAAAAAATCCAAAGTTTTTATGTGTGAAGTTGAATCCGAATATTGGCCTGATTCGATAAAATGGATGAAACCCGTACCCTAACCCTAAGTTTAAACAAACACAAAAGACGAAATCGAAAAGCTGAAGTTGGATGTTTGAAGTTGAATACTACAAGTTGGACAAGTTAATTTTTTAAAGATTTTTCTGAACGAATACAGATTTTCCTGAACGCATTCAGATTTGCCTGAAGCCAATCCGAATGTGCGCGTTCACCCATTAGCATGCAAGACGGCCAAACGGCTTCTTCAGTGGTCTTGAGAAATGCCAATTTGCAGACCAAGAGAAGGCTATCCAGTGGTAAAAAAAAAATATCTTGTCCTGGTCTGAAAATTTTGGAATCCAGTGTTAGCTTTGCCCCGCCCATCTTCAGCTAAGCTCCAACCACGCTTCATCCATGTTGGGATTGATCGATCCCTGAATTCCCTGACTATCAATGTCCAAAAAACTATAAAGGTACGCCTACGCTGTTGAATATTTTGAAACTAATTTGACTGTGCGCCTAGTCAAATTAGTTTCAAAATATACAACGGCGTATTTATTTTATAGTAAAGACACAATTCGTACAACAACGCTTGGCCCGTCATCAAATAAGTGTTCGCGCCGAAAATAGCTACGCCATTCACGACGTGATTTTATGACGTCATCCTACAGACCTACACGTCACGTATCTGATTATGACGTGATATGATTGACTGAGAAACTGGAATCCTCCATTATGTCGAATCAGATTTATCTGATCGTGAAATCACTATTAGTCAGATCGACGTTCGGCGATCGAATCTTGTCTGACAGATTAATCTGATCGTTTTAAAAACGTTTTTCAAATTTTCACTATTATTTGGTTATAACTTTTCGACCATACAGGTCAGAAACACTTCAATTTTCTACAATGCATAGCATATCTTGGTGAACATTTTGAAAGTAATAAGGTGTTCATTCACACCAGAATGCTCTAAGATAAAATTATTTAAATATAGTATACATTTAGAAGCTTAAATTGTGTACATCAATGTAATGAAACGAAATGAATCTTAACAAATGATGATTTCATTCCTATAAGTAGTAGTAGCTTATTTTCACAATATACCATCGGTCCTTGAGTGTACAGTGGTACAATTATTATTGGTGGATAACTAGGAAAACATATGTATGTACAGACTCACACACACGTGCATGCACACGCACACACACTCGGGCACGCGCGTGCAGGTACGCACGCACGCACATCTATACATGTATACGTAAATATATAATCATTGTAAACAATATATAATATAAACATCAATGCAAATATCTAAATTGCGCGAAGTTTATAGGTTCATTTACATTAATGTGTAATTAATGCGTCGATGATTGGACATCAGAACGTATAATGACAATGTGGCAATAATAAACATAATCACTTTGACATCCGGTTAATAACTTACTAATGTGTGTGTTTGGATATTTCGAACTTGCATGAAATTGAAGATACTGATATACATTAGCCATATACCCTTTAAATGTTTACTTATTGAATGTCCATTTCCAGGCCAAGAGAAACCCATCTTTGAAAATCTATCACTGGTTATCGAGCCAGTCATTCCAGTGTCAAATCTTCAAGAATAGTCTTCTCTTGGCCTGCAAATAGACATTCGTCAAGAACCCTACAGAGGCCGGTTTGTCCGGCTTCGTCGTGAAAGGGATGAGGCTAGACCAAACTCAATTTTCTCACAGAAAATGTCCATCCGCAGGCCAAGAGAATGCTATCACCTAATATTCACCACTGGAATATCCGGCCCGGTTATCGGATCGGTCATTCCAGTGGGGAACCCCAAAACACGATCATTCCTCCGGCCCGGAAAAGGACACTTCTGAAGACCAGTGTAATAGCCATTGGAGCAAGACCATCTCTTCTCATTTCCTACCAAGAAACGAAACGAAAGGGAAATGAGGAGTGCGGCCCGGCTCATGCATTCCATATTAGTTCCATTAATTGTCAGTCTCCTCATAAATAGAGGGAATATTTATAATATTGACGATTCAACGACGCCCAAACCTACCCCCGCCCCCCCCCCACCCCCCCCCCCCCCCCACCCCCACCCCCACCCCCACCCCCATTTCGATGTCAATCACATTTAATTCAGTATTTTCTTTATACGTAATGAAATCATCATATGATAAGATTTATTTAATTTCGCTACATCTAGCCACACAATCTTAGCCTCTTTATTTTTTTAGCAGTTCTGGCGTGAATATATACCTTTCAGCAAAAATTATGGACATTGCTGAATTGAAGCAATTGTTATAGCTTGGGCATAGCACTAATTACTTTATTTTAAAACCCATACTATAAAATAATATAACTACTTTGCCGAAATGCTTATGGTAGAATCGTTCTCGAAATTAGCACAATACTACAATGGACATTTCCAGATTATTCATCTATCCATCATATAACGCACAATCAATTGTAACGTCAAAATCAATGAT
This sequence comes from Chaetoderma sp. LZ-2023a, assembly GCA_034401795.1. Taxonomy (NCBI): domain Eukaryota; kingdom Metazoa; phylum Mollusca; class Caudofoveata; order Chaetodermatida; family Chaetodermatidae; genus Chaetoderma; species Chaetoderma sp. LZ-2023a. Next base: position 157,545,591 of record CM067370.1, on the reverse strand, counting down.
ATCATGAATGATTTAGACAAGTTCGTCACGTAATTGGTGACGGACTAAGCGTTGTTGTACGAATTGTATGTCTGCTATTTAATAAACATGCCTTTGGATGTTTCGAAACTAATTTGACTGTGCCATATTAGTTTCAAGTTAATCAACAGCTTACTTGTATAGTTTTCTGGAGATTGAGAGTCAGGGAGTTCAGTGATCGATCGTTCCCAACGCGGGCGAAGTGTGGGTGGAGCTTAGCTATGGATGGGCGGGGTATAGCTAAAACATTATTCTTCCATTCATCTGCTATCTATGGTAACATCGAATTCATCACAGAATGAGGCATCAATCAAACCAGCAAAGCGTTCGCGAGAATTTCTCATATTTCATCCGAAATGAGTTAATGTAACCGAAACAGGTCGGCGATAAGCGAAATAATTTCAACCCATTACCCATCTAAGCGCCTTCTAATTCAATTTATTCAAAGCAAACAAAAGCTAAGGTAGCGATGGCTGGCTCCAATTATCGAGCTAATCAAATTACGCTACGCCTTATACACGCAAAGCTACGGTACAACACTCCGTCGTCCGTTCCGTATTGAATATGGTTGAACGGACACAAGTAAGACTTGTCTATAGCGGACACGTTATTGAGCGTTTAAACGTGGTTAATGAGACAAAAGACCACCTAATCTAGGTCACTTTCTATATGAAATGGTTTTTTGTGGGACACAAGATTGTATCTATTTAAGATGGGTGGTCTTATGACCACCCACCTTAAAGAACTACAATCATGTGGCCCGCAAAAGCAAATCTGCTATAAATCTATTTGACCAAACCGGAGGCATGGTTGTCGTTAACTTATCTTGAAAGCTGTCTTAACCTGAACAGTATTCAATGAAGGTATCTTGACTAGGTAGAGATGATAGTATATTTCTAGAAGCATCCATTGTTGCTTCGACAACGCAAAGCGCAGCTAGAGCCCATGTGAGCTTGTAGAAATAGTTCAACACGAAACTCATAACTGGCCAAATTTCAACCACATTGAGTCTTGTACACAAATCTTCTCTTTCCAATTTCCACTTTGGAGAGCTATTTTACAAACACGCAAACAGATGTTTACAGAACAATACCCAGCTTAATTACTCTAATTTATCAGCAATCGTTAATGAAATTAATTAAAAATATTAAATTATCAGAAATAATCATTCATAATTGTAAGATATAACTGATATCTGATCGAAAGCAATCCATTCAACACATACGACGGGTGTGTGAAACGTGTTGATAAGTTATCGGTTTAGTTGGCTTATAGGCTATCGAGTCGCTAATTTCCAGGCCCACTCAGGCTATATCTAGGTTGATTTTTTTTTCAATCGGTTACGGTTAACTTTTGCAGTTTCTACGCTGGTGCCCATTCATACTCCGGTTCGACAACGACAAGGGCAACGACAAAGACAGCGACCACTGCTGCTGCTGCTGCTGCTACTGCTACTGCTACTGCTACTGCTGCTACTACTACTACTACTACTACTACTACTACTACTACTACTACTACTACTACTACTACGTACGTACCTACGTACTACGTACTACGTACTACGTACTACGTACTACGTACTACGTACTACGTACTACGTACTACGTACTACGTACTACGTACTACGTACTACGTACTACGTACTACTACTACTACTACTACTACTACTACTACTACTGCTGCTGCTGCATCTGAAGAAAAAAACCTGTTATAAATTTGTACACGTGTACTTGTATATATCTGTATGAATGTAAATATATTCCCACTAATTTTGCATAAAGTCGGGCTGTAATAAATTGAATTGAACTGAAATGGTTTGGGGAAAGGCAAAGAGGGGCAAGGATATTTCCCATGTTGATTTTTCTGTCCAAGAGAAATTGACGTTCCCACCCCACTCTTCATCCACCCACCTATCAAAATTGTATTCCATGGTCATTGCTTGACACGGTGTGTGGGTCTAACTATTACTCTAGATCTGATTACTAGTCACATCTCCGGGTGGCAAGATGTATATGACATCAGACTTACCAATGTCCAACGTACAGGACAAAGGAAAACATTGTCTGATCTAGGGATCATACCCGGATAACACATAACGCTCTTAACCCTGATAACGCATGGTACTGGGTCAGTACTCGACCAATACCGGGCCAATACGGCCCAGTATTGGTCAAATACCGGCCCAGTAACTCGCGTTATCAGGGGCGTGACAGTGTGACAAGCACATGTATGTATTATACAGGTGTCATGACGTGTCAGCCGCCTCACGGATAGTGCCATGCCATTGTAGCAAGACACAAAGGGACGACTTGCATGATAATTTTAGCAATTCAATTTATCTTTTAGCCTGCACATGACCGACGATAAACCACCACCGACACACTGCCGCTACCACCATCACCATTACCTTCAACAACAACACCGTCAGCAACAACACGAGTAACATGATATCGACCACGACCACCACCACCACCACTTGCAGTAGCACCACCACCAACAGCAGCAGCACCACAATCAGCAGCAAAAGCATCAGCATCAACACCACCGCCACCTCCATCATCGCCAACAACAACAACAACAACAACAACAACAATAACAACAACAACAACAACAACAACACTAGCGGCAGCGGCAGCACAACCACCACCAACTGAACCACCGTCAGCACAGCACCACCACCACACCCACCACCATCATCATCGCCATCATCATCATCACCATCATCACCACCAGCAGCAGTAGCGGCGCGGCGGCGGCGGCGGAAGTAGCAGCAGCGAAGCATCATCGTCATCATCATCATCATCATCATTATCATCATCATCATCATCATCATCGTTAAAATATTACCTACGACCTCGTACTGGCGATAATAACCCAAGCGAATCCTTTGAGCTGGAGGCAAGATTTATTCAGACAACATTGGCGGAGGCTTATTTTCCTCGACCGGGTGTAACGAGACCCAGAAATCACACAACTATATCCTGACCCCTCCCGCTGTCTCTAAATATTTACGCATAGTTCGACTCTTTTCTGGTGCCGTGCGCGCGTCGGCGGTTGGATCATTCATCGCTTGAAGAACAGGGGAAACGACAGGCCAATAGTTAGTACAGCAAAGAAAGGGGATATTATGAAAACACGAGAACAAAGCTCGAGGAAATATTTCCTGTGTGGAACAGAGTCTGGATTCTGCTCATATTGCGTGTCTGCAACGGCACCAAGGAACATGAATGGGATTCTTGACTGGTTGATGACGCTGGTTGGATCACGTGTATATAGAAACGCTGCACGAAACAGATGCTTTAGCCCAAAATCAATCTGTCCTGATAACGCAATGTATTGCGCCAGTACTGGGCCAATACCGGGCCAATATGGCCCAGAATTAGGCCTGTACCGGCCCAGTAACGTTACCCAGCCCAGTAGTCATATACTCGCGTAACGATCGGATCCTTCCATTTCGTGGGGTTCGAATTGGACAGTCAATTGATGCCGAGTCTCTACAGTATAGCCCACCGATCAGAAAGTTCCACTGGCATACTGACATTCTCATTCGGAATAGTGAAGATTGTAGCGCAAATGTGGACCATCAATCTCGAGGCGAGCTGGTGACGACGGCGACGCTATCAACTATACTAACCCACCAATTATTGCCCCTCTTGCGATACTTCTCACCACCTCTCGCTCACTGCCCACTCCCTCCTCCTTCTATGCCTCCCCACATATCTCTCTCTCTCTCTCCCTCGCTCTCTCTCTCCCTCTTCTCTTCTCTCCCTCTCTCCCTCTCTCCCTCTCTCCCTCCCTCCCATCTCTCCCTCTCTCCCTCCCTCCCCCTTCCCCTCTCTCTCTCCGCAGTTTTCCGACCTCCCCCCCCCCTCTCACTATATCCTCTCTCTCTCTCTCTTTCTTTCTCTCTCTTTCTCTCTCTCTCTCTCTCTCTCTCTCTCTCTCTCTCTCTCTCTCTCGCTCGCTCTCTCTCTCCTTCTCCCTCCCCCTCCACCCCTCGCGCCCCCTCTCTCCCCTCACGTATCGCTCTCCCCTCACCTCTTCCTCTCCGTCTCCTCTCCGTCTCCCCCCTCTCCCTCCCCCTCCCTCTTCTCTCTCTCTCCTCTCTCTCTCTCTCTCTCGCTCGCTCGCTCGCTCGCTCTCTCTCTCTCCCCCTCACCTCTTCCTCTCCGTCTCCTCTCTCTCTCTCTCCCCTCTCCCTCCCTCCCCCCTCCCCCCTCTCTCTCTCTCTCTCTCTCTCTCTCTCTCTCTCTCTCTCTCTATATATATATATATATATATATATATATATATATATATATATATATATATATATATATATATATATATATATATATATATATATATATATATATATATATATATATATATATATATATATATATATATATATATATATACGTAGATATACTAGTACAAAACTCATGGTGGTACCATACCAGAATCTCCTTCATACATCTCATGCGGTAGTAGCCTACATGTGTATACCAGATTTAGAACTAAGATCATTATCTTTATCTGTCTATTTGAACATTACCTTCACCGTGTAATTTTGATTAACTATTATATAACGATGGATTAGAATTTCAATAAAAGGCCCGTTGTTTAGCGATTTACGCACTTGCTTATTATGAAAGCTGTGACCTTTCCACTGATGTCTATATATAATAGTGTAGGGTATTATTTGACGCCTGAAAGCCAACGCAAGCATGAGTAACAGGGATCTGGTTGTATGAGCACTCAACCGGCCCCAAAACTCACATGGATTTCCCATCTGGAACTGATTATGGTCCGGATTAAAGGAAATGAAGCGAACTAGGATTATAGAAATGCTCTGCGAGTGGCCCTGACTTTCCATGACACCTCATTAACTTATGCGTGGCTTCAACTGCGAACAATCTTAGATTTAGACAGTAACATCGCCTGAACTCATAGTTAGCGTTTATTTAAATGCTGCTGATGCGGTGAGGTCACATTGTAAGGAGAAAAGTGTTTGTGTAAGATGGAATAAAGATGTATCGGATTACCAAACATAGATCAGAATATTTTTGTCTACGTAAGAGAGATAAGATTCTAAGGTACCGTAGATTTAAAAGTTGTGATGGTCGCGTTAGGCCGTGTTCACACTATAGAGTTAATCCGGAGTAACTCCATACTGGCGTATGGCGTTACGCCGGATTAACTCTCTAGTGTGAACACGGCCTAAGTCTGTTTTATCAGGCCTAACCTGCGAAAGCTCGTCAAAATAAAGAAAGTTAATCATGAAAGCTACTATGTTTGAATCATTTTTTAAGGTACCGTAGTACATTTGGAGGTTCGTTAGTACTTTAAAGATTTATGTGCAAACACATATGTCAAAATAAAATAAAATTAAAATGCGACATTTTCGCATCTACTCCTTGTCTGCTGTGACTCTCAACTGGACATGTGACAGATATTTGGTTATACTTGACGGGACGGACAGAATACCTGCCTCGTCAGGCGTCTCCAAGTTATTGGTGACAGAGCCGGTTCAGAGTCAGAACAAACGTCAGCTACTTCGAATCATGACGCTTTTTATTACCAAACTATAAAGGTCAGCTGCTATAAACGATTTCATTCAAAATATTAACCAACCACATTATGAACCCGGATTATGGATATATGATCCCCTCAATATGGCCTAGCAGAGGTATATTTCGAGCCTGATAATGGTATTATGTAGGCGACCCACTGCTAACTCATTAACTCAGTTCTTTTCTTCGTTCCCCTTCCTGTGGAGGGGGGAAACAATATGGCGACTACTAGCCACAAATACAGCGACTGCCAGCCCATCTTCTGGACGTACAGTACACGCTGTTATGACATGTGCGGCGGCTGATAGTGTTACCGGCACAAACACGTTGCATAACACGGTGCCAACATCGGGACAGGGGTGAACATTCCAGGGTGGATTCTTGAAACGCCATCACTCAGTAATTCGGTTGTATTTAGGTAGAGTATGTATAGGCTAAGAAAACTATTGAGGTCCCGTCATACAGTGCCCATCACTGTGTGAACGTGAGCTAGGGTTAGGTAGGCAAGAAGTTTCGGCATAATCAAAGTAAACCGGATGCTGAATGGATTCGTCTTCGGATGGAACCACGCAACATACGGATTACAAAATCAAAACAAAATTGCTAGAATTAGAATCTTTCGGACTTTTCCATGGGACTATGGAGGGATACAACCCGGATGACTGATCGAGTTCGTCCTTGGACGGACACAGTCACCATACGGGCTACCTAATCAATCAAAATCAAACAAGTGCGCGCTGGTGCCTGCTCGGATGATGGCCAGAAGAGCAAATGGGTCCCAGGACCCGAAAGACCCCACACCCCAACCTCCCCACTCCCCCCAAATGGGCCGGGAGGTCTCTGACCTAAAGCCCCCCCTGGGTACATCAGGTCATAAGACCGTACGCACCTACTCCCCTCCCCCCCCCCCGACCCAGCACCTACCCCATCCCTTCCCCACCCCCGTTAGGTCCAGGTTAGGCCATCTCCATCACCCACGCCCAAGCATGAGGAGCAACTGAAAAGCCATGGACAAGAACAGCAACATGAGACAAAATCGAGAGACAACGATCAACACACACCCAGAGAGACACAAGCTAATGCACAAACCGACGTCACAAGAATTCAACAGAAACAATAAAGGCCAGGCGTGAGTCTAGACCCTAGCATTGGGAACTAGCATATAAACGCCTTAAATATTACAACACACACACACACGGCTAAGAAAACAACAGAGTTGCTTGTTTTGATGCCCATATAGTTATATGTTAGAAGGAAATGGTGGCATGGAATCGAGGTACACGATCTCTGCTTATAGACAGTACCATTTCATACTTGAGAGAGGGAAAGAGAGAGAAAGAGAGAGAATGGAGAGAGAGGGGCAGAGAGAGAGAGGGAGGGATGGATGGAGGGTGGTAGGGAGGAGGGAGGGAGGGAGGGAGAGCGAGCGAGCGAGCGAGAGGGAGAGAGAGAGAGAGAGAGAGAGAGAGAGAGAGAGAGAGAGAGAGAGAGAGAGAGAGAGAGAGAGTTGTCCTTGTTTAACTAGCAGCTGAGAATCATTGAAAGATACTTACATTATATGATCTATTTGAACATAATTACTACATTATTGATGACGGCTACACCTACTTTAATACTGCCATTAGTTTGCTATGTCGATCAAACATTTCGTTTCTCTAACTCACTCGCTCTCCCTCCTAATAAGCAACAATAATAAACTCTACGAGAAGATTTGTGGAAACAGCGACAGAGATACAGAAACAACAGCAGCTAATTTCTCTTTACTACCCGGAATGTATATTTATTTTTTGCCAAATATCTTGCAAATGGAAAGATTGCCACATCTTGATTTATAGCTGCGCGGGTACATGACTGGCATCACACGCGCTAAAGTCATAGACATTTATTTTTATTAGCCTCATATAGTTATTTTAGTTACCAATTAATTATTTATCAAGTGGGATATATGGTTAAAAAAAGTTGTTTTATATGTATGCATTATATTGAGTTATATCCAGGAGGCCAATTTACCTTTCCAGTTTATCCGTCGATGATTTGACATCATATGACATCATACTCAGCTAAGCGGCGTGTAGGATGCCGTCATAATCATAACGTCAAAAATGATTCTATTAGGCCAGTCTTTAACTCTGACACGTGGCACGTGAATTGTGTGTCCCTACTATTTAATAAACATGCCATAGGCAGCAACAGCACCCAGTCAAATTAGTCTCAATATATTCAATAGCTTAACTGTATAGGTTTCTGGAAATTGATAGTCAGGGAGTTCAGAGATCAATCGATCCCAACACGAGCGAGGTGTGGGTGGAGCTTAGCTAGAGATGGGTGGGGCATAGCTAAAAATGGAAAGGTCCATTCACCGACTCTTACAGGGAAACAGATATGCAGTGATGTAAAAGCATAAGGGTTGGGCCCAAACATATGGGGGGGGGGGGGGGAGGGGGGCTACTGATGCACAATAGGCAGAAAGTTATTGGCGTACAAGTCGATCAGAGGTAAATTTCAATTGAACATTGCTCCGTGCAACATTGTTTAACAGTCAGCCAATCTTCAATTGTAAATTGGCCATCGGTTGCTGTCCACGTGGGAAACCAAGATCCATTTGCATATTTGACATGTGTTGTATACAAGCGGTCCGGTGTCGTTGACCACAGCATAGGCTATCCATTAAGCTAGGAACCGTTCATCTCTATATTTTCACTATTACGAGAACGCGATGTCCCGACAGCAAGTGACGTGTTAATGGATCTTTCCAGTTTATCTACCAATCATATAACGTCATAATCAGCTAGGTGACGTGTAGGATGGCGTCATAATCAATACGTCATGAATAACGTAGATAAACTCGCCACGAACGCTTAGTTGATGACAGACTAAGTGTTGTTGTACGAATTGCATGTCTTTACTATTTAGCAAACATGGGGGAGATCGGGGCTAGTTCGTCATAGGGGCAAGTCCGCCAATGTGTTCTCATACTAAGCCATTTCTATTTATAGCGTCTTACGCAGTGTGTACGTACTCCCTGTGACACACTTGCTAGATAGGGTTGGGCCGCATCACCTTCTGTTTTGTCTACTGTGAATAATCGATGAAAGCTAATTTCAGGAAGAAGTAGGTAATATTTACATCACTGTACGTTTTGTGTCATAGGAAAGCATGTAACGGTCAAAGGTAGAGGCGTTAAAACATTACTTGTCAGTTACAATTTGTTTCTTTTAAATAAACTATTAAGAAGACTTAACCTTTTAGATTCTTTAAATATTGAAATCATTCTATGGACGAAGTTGCCCCATGTTGTCTAACTTACCCCACATGCTTGTCGAACTTGTCCCCAGTAACGGGGTATGTTCGTTCACCCCCACCACGTCTTCTTCTTCCTTGATTTTCAAAAAAATATCCAAGATCTAAAGCTTGGTGTTTACTTATTTAACCTTTGGACCCTTGCGGGCAATTTAAATACAAGTTTCCATCGAAATATGCCTAAGACATGTGAAAATGGCCGAACTAGCCCCGGTCTCCCCTGCTGTTGAATGATTTGAAACTAATTTGAGTGGGCGATGTTGCCGCCGTAGGCAGCAACAGCGCCCAGTCAAATTAGTTTCAAAATATTCAAGAGCTTACCTGCATAGTTTTCTGGGAATTGATAGTCAGAGAGTTCCGGGATCGATCGATTTCAACACGGGTGAAGTTTGGGTGGGGCTTAGCTAGAGATGGGCGGGGCATAGCTAAAACTGGATTCCTCCATTCAGTAAACGCACATGCGCATTATCGGGTATCTGGACGGCATCGAAGTGGGCACTAGTCTACACCTGACAATATGATGTCAAACCTGCATAAGATGATGATGATGATGATGATGATGATGATGATGATGATGATGATGATGATGATGATGGTGCTGGTGATGATGATGATGATGATGATGGTGATGATGATGATGGTTGTGATGATGATGATGGTGATGATGGTGGTGATGGTGGTGACGGCGGCGGCGGCGGCGGCGGCGGCGGCGGCGGCGGCGGCGGCGGCGGCGGCGGCGGCGGCGGCGGTGGTGGTGGTGGTGGCGGCGGCGAAGGCGGTGGTGGTGGTGGTTGTGATGATGATGATGCTACTGCTGCTGCTGATGATGATGACGATGGCGATGATGATGATGATGATGATGATGATGACTGATTGTTCTCCAGCTGAAGAAGTGAAAACCTCTCAGCTGCAATCAGTTAGTCTTCCACCTTCTTCGCCATGTTTTGTTCACTGTTAGCGTCCTGAGGTCCTTTCGGCTGTTTCTCGTCTTTAGTGGTCCTAAATTACGTTCGTTGAGCTCTGGGGGCTAAATGCTTAGCAAATTTCTGTTGTGCCTATTTCGCCTGCATAAGAATCGTCAATAAAATGCGTCACTTAAACTTTTGAAAATAATCACACCCATAGCCGTATGAAGGTGTATGTCCAAGGTGGAGGGGCAAAGCTAGCCCAAATCTGTGTGGTGGTGTCAGGGGAACCTCCACCGGCAAAGTGTGAAACCTAGATGTTCTGGCATGGCATCTGCTGCATTGGGGTGGAGTGGGTGGTAAATATGGAATTTCGGACTTAGGCACTGAGAAAGCGGATGAGAAAATCTTTGCGCACCCCCCCCCCTCCCTACCGTCATAGTTCCAAAGGTGAGGGGACACCAGTCCAACACACACCACATATTGAGGTATTAAGAAAATACAAATTATGGACTATAGACAGTTTTTATGTGTTTGGTAAAAAGATGATGCTTCGCTTTAATTTATTATTTGCTTTTGTTATTGGCCCCACCATTGCCATCGCCAGTTTAGGTCGTCGTCGTCGGTGTTGTTGTTGTTGTTGTTGTTGTTGTTGTTGTTGTTGTTGTTGTTGTTGTTGTTGTTGTTCACGTCGTCTGTGTTAATAATGTTGTCGCCGTTGTCGTCGTCTTCGTCGTCGTTGTTGTTGTTGTTGTTGTTGTTGTTGTTGTTGTTGTTGTTGTTGTTGTTATTTGTGTTGTCGTCGTCGTCGCCGTGGTCGTCGCCGCCGTCGTCGTGGTCGTCGTGGTGGTCGTCGTCGTGGTCGTGATCGTGATCGTGATCGTGATCGTGATCGTGGTCGTGGTCGTGGTCGTGGTCGTGGTCGTGGTCGTGGTCGTTGTCGTTGATTTTGTTGTTGTTGTTATTGTTGTTGTTGTTGTTTGTGGTGGTGGTGGTGGTGGTGGGGGTGGTGATGGTGGAGCTGCTGCTACTGCTGCTGCGGCCTCTGCCGTTGTTGTTGTTGTTGTTGTTGTTGTTGTTGTTGTTGTTGTTGAAAACTTCGGCTGGGAACTCTCTTGTTATAATTCTATAAAGTTACAAAGATTCGTTAATAATTTATGGTTTACTGTTGAAAATAATCTTTGGAGTGTGTCGTAGTTTGGTCGGGTATGGTAGTATTTTGATATTAGTTCTACGCGTTTTTCCTTGAAGAATTTGCAGGTTAAAATATAGTGATATTTATCACATATATAATTTCGTACGCATAGATTACATATCTTGTTCTCATTTGTAGTCCCGGATTATCGCTCTGTTTCTATCGGTAAATAATTATTTGCAGTTCTGAATCTCGTTAATGTAATCTTATTAAAAGCTCCTAAAATAGAAAGGTATTCTTCTGTATCTAGATGGAATTTAAAAGCATTGTATGTTTTTCCTTTCCAGGACTTTTGCATTTCGCTATTCCATAGTTGCACGTATTGATCTTTAAGTACCCTATGAATCTTGATAACTTCTGTCTTAACATTTTGCACGTTCTGTGTAGTTCAAAGGAAACTGTGTCATGTTGCGTCGGGAATATTTTAAACATTTATCATCCATTTATACTGTCCATTGCCATTATAGTAGTTAATAAACATATTTATGGATTAAAGCAGATATTTTATTTTCTTTACCTGTACAAGTCTGAACGGTGTTGAATTAAAAGTTTTAGTGGCATTTCGCCAGTTTCACCATATATCATATACCTATGGGTAGAGCGTTTTACTTTTAATATATTCCGGAGAAAATCGAGCTTTTTCTTTTTCTAGCTGGTAACATTTTTCTATGCCGACCGCTTCACAACCATATAATAATATATGTTCTACCAGTTACAAGTCTGAATAGGTTTAGTTGGCAATCGACTAGTCATCATCGACGTCGTCGTCGTTGCCATCAACACCACCTTTATTGTTGTTGTCGCCATCACCGTAATCGTCATTGTGAAATGACTGACAGTGGCTATGAGAGTAATGACTGCCAACACTACTGTAGCTCACCTGACGACGACGACGACGACGACGGTAACGATAACGACGACGATGACGACTATAACAATGACGACGACGAGGACGGTGGTGGTGGCAGCGATGGAGGGGTGGCGGTGGCACAAACGATATTAGGTCACGAACTGGCTTGTTGCATAGCGGTGCCTTGAACATACATGGCCTAAAATCCAAAGTAAACACCGCAGAACTGTATATATTTGTAAATAACTATGATATAATCTGTCTATGTGAAACTAAGCTCAATGACTCTGATAACGTTTCAATCCCAGACTACACGCACTTATTAACCATAACAGGAAAGGAATCACAGGGTCGGGTGGAATTAGTATCCTTATTAAGAACAACTACAAAAAAATTTATAAATGAAGTACATACCGATAATGAATTCGTTCTATGGATTGAAATAAAAAAAGATATAATAAAGAGCAGCAAACCGATAGGAACAGTTTATATACCACCCGAATCACCGAGATATCACTCAAAACGAACTGTTCGAAAAAATAGAAAATGACCTAATTATATTGAAAAGAACTTTTGAATCGATATGTCTTTTAGGTGATTTTAATGCAAAGACGGGGGACTGACAATGATTTTGAAAGATTCGACGACTTTTTGTTGCAGAATTTTCATGTAGATGATACAACTGAATCTGATCTTCAATTATTAACTGAATTAGGTCTCCCAAAAGAACGATATAGCCAATGCTTAGGACGAACAAATCTAAATGGGGCGAAGCTACTCCAACTCTGTAAAAATACGAACATCTCCATATTAAACGGGATGGCCAGTGTAGATTGTTTCATGGGTAAGACAACAACTACACATAACAGCTTGTTAGACTATGCAGTAGGAAGCGGACAATTCATTAAAATCTTACAAGCATTTGATGTGAGGCCTTTTGATTCAATGATATCAAATTTACACCACCCATTGCACTTAGAAATCGATTATACTAATAATAATAATAATAATAATAATAATAATAATAATAATAATAATAATAATATAAGGATACGGTGGCAACCTAGTAAATTTACTAACAGCCTATACCAGCCTATATAGTTTACTCCGAAAACTTGGACATGTTAAACTCAGCTGAATAACGCTGCGCAAACCTTTGGATATAAAAAGATATGTAACGGTAAGCCACGGGTAAATAACAAAGCCTGGTTTGGAAAGGAATGTGCTGCGAAGAGAAAAATATATCATGGGGAAAAGAAGTAATACAACATAAATAAAACAGCAATTAATCACCAACGATTGAAAAAGGCAAGTAAAGACTATAAAATTTCCATTAAAAAGTATTCAGAAAATGCGCGTACTCAACTCCATTCGAAGCTCCGTAAGCGAACAAACAGTAAGGCATATTGGAAAATAATCAATAACAAAAAGAGAGACACTAGTGACAACGGAAATATCGATTTACATTCACTTTACGAGCATTTTAAAAAGGTAAACGGCGCGGGTGATGAGAATAGCGTGGATGACGATCCTATAACAAATATAGCAGATAATCCGGATTTTGGACGTCCCAATAACAAATGAGGAAATACGGCACGTAGTATATAGATTAGGAAATGATAAAGCATGCGGTACCGACTTGATACTAAACGAATATATTAAATCCACAATTAATACCATGATGCCCATTTAAGAAAATTTATTTAATATAATATTTGACAACGGATAGGTACCGGAAAAATGGCTAATCTGAAAAATTAGACCAACATATAAGAAAAAAGGAGATCCATCGGACGTAGCAAATTACCGACCAATAACACTTTTAAGCTGTATGGGGAAACTTTTCACCACAATTATTAATGCTCGTTTGAATGCATATGCAGAAAAATATGAAATCATTTCAGATTCGCAAAACGGATTTAGAAAGGGTAGGTCCACGCTAGACAATATATTTTCGCTGCATCTCATACAGCAGCTCTTATCAGCCGAAAAGAAAAAGTTATACTGCTGTTTTATAGATTTTAAACAAGCTTTCGATACTGTTTGGAGGAAGGGTCTCTGGGAAAAAATTATAAAAAATGAAGTTACAGGAAAATGCTTTAAAATTATTTTTAGTATGTATCAGTCTATTAAATCATTTGTTTTTCATAACTCAAATAAGTCAGACACATTCCCGTGTAGGATAGGCGTTAGACAAGGTGAAACTTTATCCCCTTTCTCTTTTCGATTTATCTGAATGATTTAGAAAGTTACCTAGAAGAAAACCACACATCCGGGCTGACAACGATTAACGAACTGGTTGATAATTTACAGCTTTATTTATATGCTGATGACACTATGATAACGGCAGAAACACCCAGGTCGCTACGAAATGCGTTAGATGTATTCCAGGACTATTGCGAAAAGTGGAAGTTGCAGATCAATCATTCAAAAACTAAAATAATAATATTCGAAAAACGTAAGTAAATTAACCAACCAAAATTTCAATTCGGTGAACATAGCATAGACGTATTAGATGAATATTTATTTTTGGGTGTAGGCCCTACTTTTCAAATATAATGGTAATTTTTTCTTGTAAAAAACGAAACTTAGCTCAAGGGATTAAAGGAATGTACGCACTAATCCACAAAATTAAAGCGATCTGTATCCCGATAGATTTACAGCTCACACTTTTTGAGTCTATGGTTATACCAGTTATATTATACGCGTCCGAAATCTGGGGCTTTGAAACACGAAACTGTTAGAAATTTGCCCATTTCCGCCTTTATAAAATTATGTTACAAATGAAGAAGAGTACCCCGAATGTTATGATATATACAGAGTTAGGTAAATACCCATTAAATATTATAATACAGTGCAATATAATTCGACTTTGGGCGGACATCGTAAACGCTGGATATCGAAAGCTGTCGTCTATTCTTTACTATACTTGCCTACAGTATACGGAGACAAAGAATATCAAGTTTAAATGGATAGAAAAAGTTAAAGAAATACTAATAATAACAGGATTTGATACCGCCTTTAACGCAGAAAACGTAAATAAAACTAACATCACTAGGTAGGTAAGAATAGCTTTACAAACTCAATTCAATGAAAAATGTAAAGCTGAAATTTCCAATTCAAACCGATTAACGTTTTACAATAATATAATGAGTAATTCGTATTTGAAAAATATTTTGTTGCATTGCCATATCGCGACGTTACAATTCTGTGCCACTCCAGAACATTAAATCACCAACTAGACATCGAGACCAAGAGATGAGCGCATCTGTAATGCACGTAATTGCATAGGTGACGAATTACACTTTCTTTTTCACTGCACAAAATTTAGCACTTAACGACAAAGACGTATCCCTTCTTACTACCTAACTAATAACTCGATAGAAAAAGCAAAACGACTTCTTTCAATATGCAACAGGCCAGTTCTCCAAAAAATTTGTAAATACATTTTACATTCCAAGAAAAAAATCACCAAGTCTATTATCGCTGTTATTAATGTAGTTAGTATTTATTTATTTATTTATTTATTAACCTCGTGATAATCACTTTATATTTTGTCACTTTACTCGCCATAATAATTGTTATAAATATGTACCCTCATATGCTACCTCGGTAGCCTGAGTGTAATAAACGTGAAACTGAAACTGAAACTTGTAAATCAATGTTTCGCGAGTTTCGTAATAATTCAAATGATGCCTTATACGCTTGCTCGGATATATGTGTTTGAGCTCTTAAAAGTCTAACGTTTGGAGAAAATGTGATTCCTAGATATTTATTATCATCACATATTTCTATTTCGTTATTATTTAGATAGAGTTTAAGTTTACAATAGTAGCGTTTTGTTGTTCCAAATGCCTTAATTTTTGTTTTATCTGTATTGACTTTAAAAGTTTCCATTTGTTATCATAATCTCCAAATGTAGTAAGCAATATTTGAAATTCCATTTCTTCCTCTCCTATAAGGATTGTGTCCTCCGCATAGAGGAGGACTAATATTTGAATGCGTGTTATAGCATCAAGTTCGTCATATTGTAGATCGTTAAGGTAGTTAGAAAATAGAAGCGGTGAAAGATTTTCGCCTTGCCTGATTCCCCAACCACAACCAAAGATTGGAGAAAATTCAATATTTGCTTTAATTTGAGATTTTATATTTCTATACATGCTCTGTATGCCATTAAATATTTGGCCACCTATATTGAGTTGAAGCAATTTCTCTCCCTCCAAATTGTGTCCAAACTGTATCAAATGTCTTTACAAAGTCAATAAATATACAGTATAGGCGTTTACGATTTGTTTTAATAATCTGAATTAGTGATGTAAGGATAAATATATGCTCCATCGTCGAGTAACCTTTTGTTAAATAGATGTTTTCGCGATTTTAGCAAAAGCACGAATTTTCCAAATTCATATGCGTAATAAAAAACAAGATCTGTTGGGATTATTATGGTGAAAAAATTGTCTGTTTTCATAAATACCATCACCTCGAATATTTTATTAACGTTAGTAATATAGAGTTCGCACTTTTAATTTGATATTGTATTGGAATGACTGACACAATGGAGGAATCAAGTTTTAGCTATGCCCCGCCCATCTTTAGATAAACTCCACCCACACTTCGCCTGCGTTGGAATCGATCGATTCCAGAACTCCACGACTAGCAACCATATTTTATATATATATAACTATACAGGTACACTGTTGAATATCTTGAAACTAAGTTGACTGTGTGCTGTTGGATGTCAGCAACAGCACCCAGTCAATTTAGTTTCAAAATAGTCAACAGCATGTTTATTAAAGAGTAAAGACATACAAATCGTACAATAGCGCTTAGTCCGTCATCAAGTAAGCGATCGCGACGAACTTAGCTTTGTTATTCATACGTAATAGATTATGATGTCATCCTACACGTCACGTAGTTGATTATGACGTCATATGAAAAACTGGAATCCTCAATTATTAAGGATACGGAGATTTTCGTAGCGTTCTAATATTCTCTTATAAACCAGATCGGACGAGAAAATACTGAACTCTGAACCGCCGTCTTAGTTTGAGAGGGACATGCGCAATCTATATAGAGTTTCAGACTTGTGGACAATAGGTTCAACTGCGATATTGCGTAGATTGTTGATAGATTGGCATCCCAAGAGATTGGAATTGTTTGTTTTTCTTTTCACCTTCAGCATATTACCACCAAGAGAGTCCCGAGAGAAATATAAGCGTACATGAAAAATTCCATCTTCTATTAATTTGCAATTACTCACGCGATCGTAAGCTAACTGACAGCCACGTGGCGGGCACCCGTCAGTTAGCTATTTTACGGATTCGATTTGACAACTCAGGGTCCCGGGTTTGACCTGAGGAATTCTATCCGGGTACTTAGGCTGAAGTGCCGCAATTAACAACTCGGCAGGAGCCATCACAACTCGTTAGCAGTCTGATAGCAATTGACAGTAGCAGATTCCACGCGCCCGAGAAAATCAGGCTATTTTATTTCTTGTAAAACCTGCGCAAAGAGGCCACTCTACGGCATCCAAAACAATAGAGGGATCCGATCTGTGACTCAAGTATATGACGTCATAATCACACGAATGTTGGCGACACAATCATAATTCCGTATTTTATCCCCGTCCTGAAGCTCGAAGTATCCGTCAGGTGTACGGATTCTATATATGTTGACTATTTTGAAACTAATTTGATTGGGAGCTGGTATTGCCATACGGAGCAATAGCCTCCGTAAAATTAGTTTTAAATATACATCAGCTTACCTGCATAGATACCTTGAGGATTTAAAGAATAATAATCGATTCCAATATGCGTAAACAAACAATAGGAGGAGCTTAGCTAGAAATGGGCGGGGCATAGCTAGAAACGGATCGCTCCATTAGTCTCTATGGGCAGATGGTTTTACAATGCATGTGACTTTTACTAGGGGATAGCGACTGTGATTTGACTGCTGTAAACCGGCACACAATAATTTCAATCGGCAATAACTCTGGACCCCCCAAATATTTTGAAAACAAATTGACTGAAAGTTGTTCGTGGCTTAGCCACCAAGAACTTTCAGTCAAATTGTTTTCAAAATATTCAGCAGGTCCAGAGTTAAACACTAGAAACTGTAGTCTGCAGATATTCAGCAGGCATAGAGTTAGGACGGCTGGTCTTATAACACGCGTGACCGATATTGAATAAGCAAAACGAAAACACTAACATCGGCCGAGGTGGTTAACCTTTTAACACCCAAACGGGCCAAAACGCTTTCAGCAGTGGTCTTGAGAAATGCCCATTTACAGACCAAGGGAAGACCATTTTTGGCAATTTTATCACTGGAATGATTGTTTCGAGAGCCGAGCCAGTCATTCCAGGGATAAGTTTACAAAAAATAACCTTCTTTTGGTCTACAAATGGGCATTTTCTATGAGAAATTTTAAATTTTCGTGAACAAATTTATGGTGAAAGGGCTAACGGTCGTGTTTGTCAACACAGAGAAGCGACAGATGAGTTTAAAGTTTACAATGCTTACAATAATCAACATTGCTGTGTTGATTACAGAGATCTGGTGGCTGGGCATATTCACACCACAATTCTTCAAAATAAAAGTGTTAGAATTATATACAGGCTTAAATTATGTGCCTTGTTGTAGGGAAACGAAATCAATCTTAACATATGATGATTTCATTTCGCATAAATTAATAGTAATATTTAAGTTGCGAAATTGAATTAGAGACGCGGGTCCCTAATTCAAATTCACAACTAAATATAATTTCGGTTCATTACACATAGGTACGCAATTTAGGCCTTTAAAAGTATAAAACTTTAACAATTTTATTTTGAAGAATTTGGATGACTATGCACCTTTAAGCAATCGTATAAATGTAAAGCTCAGAAATAACTTATCATGTTTCCAAAACAAATGCAGATATGTGTTAGTTAATATCATTTTGAACACGCTGTAAGAAATACTCTGTTGAATATTTTGAATTTAATATGGTTGGAAGACATTGCTGCCTTAATCCAATTCTGTTCAAACTATTCAATAGTAGGTCTATGTTTTAAATTTTTTGGGGCAAATATTTTAAGTTATATCTGTGCTGTACTGTATAGGATAATATAGTAATGGAGGAATCCGGTATGTCACTCAGTTATCTGACGGCATAATCAAAATACGTCACTTGTTATCTGACGTCATTGTCAAAAAGGCGTAAGTCCGTCACGAAGTCGAAAATTCCGCAACGAAAGTGAACGAAT